>JASDQU010949758.1:38445-49141 GCA_032191745.1 Picea mariana | reverse complement strand
CCCCCCCATTCAAATCCACTTACCACGTACCCAGCCCCCTCTAGAATCCTGCCAAACCACTACCCAAAACCACTGACCTCTCTCTGCCATTGTATGCCACTTTCACCTACCAGATGTCCCATCCTATATACCCATTACCCAATCAATTCGCTCCACGTGACCGTTAACCGCCCCATCAGCACCCCGCGCCATAACAGACACCTCCATCACTCCGAAAAACCTCATTTGATTACCTTGTAATGCCATTTTCCGATGCAGATACTGTGGATACCATGCCAAAACAAGTTGTCAAGCCAACTGCCACAACTACTCACCGTCAATAAGCACATTTTACCCAGGTAATCACAGTTCACCATTAATTTGTTTCAAGCTTTGATTAATCATGGCCCCTAAGGCCAAATCCGCTAATATGTATGAGAACCCGATCCTTCCCCCTCTTGTCGACCTGTATCACATCCCCCTGGCAGATGAAGATTATGAGATCACAGAGCCAAGGTGCGAACTCGACTTCTTTGAATTGCACTCTTGGATAAAAGATATCTTCCTGGATCAGAGAGACGAAATTGGACTCTCGGAGTCCAATTTACCTCTGTATATGTTCCCTTAGACCCACCATTTCTCTGAATTCACCCTAAAATGCCAAGCTCGTTATTCGTCAGACCAAAGGGCCATTGTTTCCTCCTCTGGTGAAGCTCTGTTCACAATTACCTCTGAATCCATTGACCAGATGATGCAAATCTCAAGAAATGACTATGGCATACCCTTTTCCATTGAAGCCCTAAACGACTTGTACCAGAAGCTCACTTTCCCCCAAAGAGCCTAGATTTTTTAGATTTTTCTACCAGAAGACGCCCAATTGCTGAAGAAAAATGCCCCTTATTCATCCTCCATCTTCTCTGTCAGGGCCAACTAGATCATTTCTATTCTTTGTTACCTGTTAGGTTATTTCTTAGATGAATGGGTAGATGAGCCTATTTTAGGTTTTCTATCTATATTTTCCACAGAAGAAGGATCCACAATTAAATTCAATTTCAGTCAGTTTCTGGATGATAACATACATGATCAACTTTTCAGGCTTTCATCAGAAGGAATGTTTAGATATTCATCATTCCTAGCTTATATGTTCTTGTTTTCTCAATCAGACAGCTTTCCATGTGCATTTCATAAATTGAACTAGGAAGGAAACCCACAGATAATGACCTCATGGACCTCACTGGTGAGGAAAAATTCAATAGAATTCAACTTCAAGGACTTCATAGACCAATTCTATCACCTAGTGGTTTGTATGTTGAACAACAGCATAGATCCAAGGATCAATGAAGAAATTCAGAGAATCCTTCATCTCTTTGATCTAGCAAAGACAGGGGATTGGTATTTATACCAAAACTACACAGAGATAAGAGTGTATGGATGTGAGCTGCCACCTTACAGATTGCCCAAATACCTCCCTGTGAGGATATTTGCACTATAATACATAAGACAGACAGTGAATTAATATGACATCCATTTTTTCGTAGTCAAGAAGAAACAACAACTTAGAATTAAGACTCAAATTGGCCCTTTCATCCGCAACAACAGATCAATAGGAGAAGAGGAAGATAACCTCTTGAAACAAATGAGTTTTACTAAGAGTTCCACTTGGGATTATGACCCATTTAGTGTCATCTCATAGCTCAAAGTTAAGGAAAGGAGCACTCCTTATACTCAGACACAGAAGACAGGAGTGGAGAAGTATATGAACCAGACAGAATGACAAGAAAACACATTGCTAGAAACAAAGGAACAACCTGCCCCTGTCACTGCTTCACATACCAACACACCTCAAAGGAAAACTGAGAAGAGAGAAAGAAAGGAGGTTTCTCCTTTCATAGAGGTATCAATCGAGGACTTCCAAGTTTACAGAAAGAGGGCCAAGACTAGTCATGCACCAGACCTGCTCAAGGAAGGAGAAATGCAATCCACCATAGTCATGGAGGGACCACACTCTTCAACGTTTTTAGACAGTTAGTTCATACTGTCTACATCATCATCTCAAAAACAAACAGACACTACTTTGTCAGTTGAATCATCTCAAGAGAAAACAGAGTCAAACATCTTTGACAACTACAAACATATCAAACAGAGAAACAAGCTCCTCAAGAACAACACATATGCTCAGTTCTGGAAGCAGACCTCCACTGCTCAACACAGGCTACTGTCAACATTTGACACAGAGAAAGGAAGAATGAAAATGGCATTCTTGCAAGCACAAGTTCCTCATCCTACGACATATGCAGACTACAAGAAGACTTCCTTTGATTTTGAGGTAAAGGATGTCCATCCAGTGGACAAGATAGATATGCATAAGCATACAAGAGAGATGATATTCTCCAACTTGACCCACACCTCAATGACTGCTTCAAAGTTGCAGGTGTCCCCAAACAACATTCAGTCCCAATTGAAGCTGGAGAAAATCTCTTCTTTGGCCAAGGACAACAAAATCAAATCACTAGAAGAATTGGTGCTGAAGACTAGGTATGACCCAACGAATATCAAGGCAACATAAGAGTTATTGAAGAAGAAGAATGCTGATATAACATCCCTGAGAAAGAAACTAAAGCTTCCAACTACAAAAGATTCACAAGCCAAAGAAGTGGCTGAAACTTAAGTCCACAATGAAGAAATGTTGAAGCTTATCATGGAACATAATGCACAGATAAGAGAAATGGAAGCAGAAATGGACAAATTGATAAAGGAAAAAGAGAAAAATGTGCAGATGGCCATGATCCCTCTGGAGGCAGTCCCTCTTACAGGAATTAGAACAACAGAAGCATCTACATCAACAAAAATTCTATCAACAATTCCAGTACAAGTTTCAGATGCATATGAGAAACTTGTAAAGTCCATGGAAGACATTTCCCTTCAAGGGGAAGAGATAAAAAAATTGCAGGAAGAGGTAAAGAATTTGCAGGAGCCAAAGTCAATGTTCCAAGCCAGTCACCAAGGGGATATGCATAAGTATCAAAGGCTTAGTCAACAACTACAACAACTACAGAAAGAGACTATCATGGAAAATACCTTAGCCCAAGCTAAGGAAAACATTTGGATTGATACCAACAAGTCAATGTCAGAAATCTGACCATCCATACAAATCATTTTTGAACAACATGAATTAGTACAAAAGGCCAGGGAAGAAATTGAGACCATCAAAGAGGAATTAGGAGAAAGACCCACAGATGCCACTAAACTCATCATATTTGTAAACTCCAAAAACAAGCAAGAGTTAGAAGAACTTGAAATTGAAGACATAACAAAGACCATCCTTGAGATCAAGAAGGTCCTAACCAAGAAAGGATTAATGTTCTAGCTAGAAGAAAAGGCCCAAGTGATGGACATAGGAGTGTAGATGTTTTTCAGTAAGTTTGAAGTTCTACATAAGAAAGGTCTTCCTAGACTATTAGTACTCAATGACAAGTTGATCAATCTGTCAGATTACAAACATAAAATCAGTGCAGTGGCAAAGGATAGTTCCAAGTTTGCAGGGATACAGGGAAGCATTACTGGTAAAGATTTCCTAGAGACATTACAGTTGGACCTGAGTATTCAGCATGAGATAAAACATATCTTCATCACTAACCCTACTTTTGCTAAGTATATTGAAATGGATGAGATATACAGAAAGTTACTCAAGATTTTCATCCTAGGTAAAAGGAGATGGGAAGATGCACTTTACTTGAGTAAAGACAGTTTTGAATTTCGAGTCAGCATGGAGCAACCAACCAAAGTGAAAGATATGAGTCACCAACCACTTCCACCAAATCAACACAAAGGATCCGAACAAATCAACAAATCCATATATTTTGTATCTTATAGATCTAATTAGTTAGTTATTTCCTCCATAATATCCTAGTCATTTATGACATGATCTGATGTAAAATAGTTTTATAAATACTTCTCCCTTCGAAGTATTGAGGGTTTATTTTTGCACCCAGGAGCTATTGTGTAATTTTTCAAAGGATCGAACAGTAATAAAACATGCTTATTCACAGGATTCTTGTGTCATATTGTTGGTGATGTCTTTCTCTCTTTGTCATATGTTTTCTTATGCTCTGTGATCATTTCATGTAGTTCCAATTCCAATCATTAAAAGAAAGTCAATAGAACATAATTTATCTTGTATACTATGTCTCTGTTTTTTTAATGATCTATATGTTTTCATCTAAAAATGAGTGAAGGAATTCTTAACTGCTCCTCTTTTTAGTGGACTTTCCCCTCCGGTTCTTTCTTATTCATCCCATTTAACCTGAATAGATCTGACAATTTTACTACCCTGCCATGTGAAGAAAACCTTATAAAAATCTGAATTTGATCCTCATCTTTAAATACAGACTCCATATCCCAATGTCAAATTAAGCATTCTCTCAGCCAATTATTACAAATAAACAAACAAATTCGAACTGTCATAACTAGCCTAATATCTAAAACTCAAACAAATCTAAATCTGATAGAGATCCCTCTCTGAAGCTGGCAAGGCTAGGTCCCAGCTTCCAAAGTGGTTTGGTAGTTACCTCTGTCAATTTCTTCAACTCTCCTACAACCTCTGGAAATTACAGAGTGATAACACAATAGCGACCATACCGGGGAATTGAACAAATTTTCCAACTTCATAAATTGTCTTCCCTAAGTAGGAAAACTTTATTTCTAAACAATCAAAGATATAAATTTCAAGAGATAAACGTTTAGAGGTTGTAAAAATTTGCAAATAATTAATTAGGTTATTAAGATTTAAGTTCTGGCTCCAAAAAGAATTCATATCAGATCTCACCCTGATCTAGAACCTGTAAAAGTAGTAGATAATCCTGAAAATTTGATTAGAAAAAGAAGTACATCAGAAAGTCAAGGGAGTATTAGTCCTCCTCCTAGGGCCACCTCTCTTCTAGAGAAGTTTGTGACAATCCTAGACATCCAGTTTGATCTACCTTTTGAGCATTGTCTTTTCAGAACCAAATCTAACAACTTTGTGGATGAAACAATTTTAGATCAAGCTATCCTCCAACCTAGAACCTCTGAAAGACACTCTTCTGGAGTAGATCTTGATAAGCAAATCCTTCAAAACTTCGAAAAGTTACAAGATCTAGCATCAGACTTTGATCAAGCTTTGCACAAAGCCTACATTCAATAGTTTGTTGAACTTTCTGCCCTATCCATCTCTGCTGCTTCTATCAATCCTCAATCAACTCATCCTATATCTTCCAGCCCTGCCTCTTCCACATCTTCCACCACTTCTCCAACAATTGTATACGTTACCATCCAGCCCGCCACAAGAGTTCCTTCTATCCAACCTCCTCCACCAATCATGGGAGTAAGATATTCTCCCCTTGTTTTGGCAGCTCCCTTACATAATATGCCCCAGGATTATCAAACTAGGATTCCTCAGTTTGATAGCACTGGAAGTATGACTGCACAACAACATGTTGACAAGATGAATGCCTTCTTTGACCTGCAAGAAGTAGATGAGGAAGATGTCAAAATGAGGTTGTTTGCCCAAAGCTTAACTGTTGAAGTTAGGAAATAGTTCAAAGCCTTAACAACTGCTAGCCTTAATGGCATTACTTCTTTTCACCAGTCTTTTCTCAATTGATGGGAAGTAAAGAAAAATCCACTTCAAATATTATCTGAATACGAAAGTATCAAAATAAACCAAGGGGAAAGTGTACAAGATTATTGCACTCGATTTAACAATGTTTATAACGAAATTCCAACAAACATTCAACCTCCTAAAGGCTTAGCTTTGATTAAATTCCCTGATGGTTATGACGCTGACATGTCTTATCAATTGAGAGAGAGAAACCCTGCAACTTTGGAAGAAATGCAAAAATGTGTTGTGAGTGTAGAGGAAAATATGTTGGCCAAGAGAGCTAGACAGAGAATAGAGAGGAGAGTTACTATCAAAGAAGAACCATCCACCTCCTCGACTGATGCTAAAATAGAATCCTTAGTAACAATAATGGAAAAAACGATGGAAAGATTAGACATTATTGATAGAAATCCACCTAGAGAAAATCAACCTGGTCCCCAAACCAAAAATCCTAATTTCGGGAGAAATCCTCCCCAAATCAGACAAAGAGAACCTAGAGAACAAAGAGGCCATGATCAACAGATTAGGCCACCTTTGCAAGAAAATTATGCTGATGAAGGGGAAGAAATAATTGAGGGACTTGATGATGTTCACATTAACCTTATGGGAATAAATGATAATGATTCTATTTTTCTTTCCCAAGAAGAACAAGATCTTTTCCTTCTTTCAGAAACTGAAGTTGATGAGGAAGAATCAAAACAACAAGATTTTGAAAATGCAATAATGGAAGTTCATAGACCATAAAACTTGAGAAGTAAGAAGTCTAATGATAATCCAACTAAGAAGCTTCTGACTTTAAAAGGACAACATATACACCTGCCAAGAAAGTTCCTGATAGCCCTCCAAAAAAAAATTCAGAGGTCCCAACAAAAATAGTATCTCACTCTGTATAAAAAACAACTCAAACTGATGTTCCCTCCACCAGGCAACCCAAAGATACTTCATAGAAGACTATTGTTGAGAAATCAGATCTCCCTAATCAAAATAAAACTCCAACCTCATTCAGCCTGGAAAGTGAATTGGCTAAACTCAAGATCCCTATTCCTCTAACAGAGTTAATGAACAAGAATGCTTACAGATCACAAGTGATAAAAGATCTGAATGTAGAGCCAAGAATGGGTACAAACACAATAAACATTGTTGATGATCAACCAGAGTTGTTGTTTGGGCCTGAAGTTGATGGAAAATATGAAAGTGGTTATGTTCCTCCTTTTCAGGTCAACTTAAATATTCATGATAAGACTTTGCACAATGCCATGCTAGATTCTGGTGCTTCTCACAACCTTATGCCTAAGGATGTTATGGAGAAATTATGACTTGATATCACTAGACCTTACAAGGATTTATATTCTTTTGATTCAAGTAAAGTAAAATGCATAGGTCTTATCAAAGACTTATGTATTACTTTAGTTCAAATCCCAACCAAGAGCATGGTAATGGACATAGTCGTTGCAGACATACCTCCTAATTATGTCATGTTATTGTCTCGCTCATGGGGAGCCAAGTTACAGGGTACTCTACTACTGGACATGTCTTATGCCACCATCCCATTATTTGGTCAGCAGAGGAGATTATAATAATAATAATAATCTATTTTTAAGGTCACAGCCAAGCTAGCACACCAAATTGGTGTATGAGACCCCCTTGTTTGTGGGACAAGAGACCCCCCTCCGCCCAACGATTTGACTGGTAAAGTCTACGAAGGTATACATACCCTACCCCCCTTTGGATTTGAACCTGTGACCTCTTAAGAGGAAACACATGTTCTTAACCATTAGGCCCACTCAGGCTGTAAGGATACACTAATGAAATACATGGTCAGTAGTCAAGAGAAACCACATAATTACCCTTTATATTATGTTCATTCTGATCTTGACTCTTTTATTTTATACAATGATGGAGACATGGAGACACAAATTGAAAATTTGGAGGATGATGTTTATAACTTGGGGAAAATAAAACAACCCCTGGAGAAGAAAAAATAGAGATGATACAATCTAATGAACCAAAAGAACCTCTGTGGAGTTTAGACCTTGATGGTGTAATCAGTAAGGAAGGATCAGGAGCTAGAGTGTGGGTTTCAAATTCAAAAGCAAGGTATACAGAAAGCCATTCCTACAAGTTGAATTTTCAGTGTACCAACAATATAGCTGAGTATGAAGCTTTAATGCCAGGTTTGCAATTGTTAAAAAGGATTGGTGCTAAGAGAATTTCAATAAGGGGTGATTTTGAACTCATAATAAAACAGATCAAAGGTGAGTGCTTTGCTAAACACCCAAGACTGAGAGCATACATAAATGTTGTTCTAGATTTCTTGCAGTGCTTTATGGAATATGATTTGTAGGTGATTCCCAAAGGCCAAAACATACTTGATGATGGTTTGGCTACCTCAACAACCACTTGTAAGATACCATTTCATCCTAATCGCCAGTATACAGTTGAGGTGAAGTGCAGACCTGCGGTCCGAGACAACATCAGGTATTGGCAAGTTTTTGGAAATGATGAAGAGATTGAAGATTTTTTGCAATCTAAAAATGAGTTTGAATGTGCAAATATTTATGTAGATAGTGATGATGAAAATGAAAGTGTAAATAAGATAGGTTTAGATGAAATAAATAAAAAACCAAGAAAATTTGGATTATTTGCAATTAAAGGATAATATCCTGCCTAGAGGATTAGTCCCATTGGAAGAATTGTTTGATTTTGATGATGTAGCTAAAAAATCAAAATTTGAACCTACTGGAAAATAAGTTGAGGACTGTAACATAGGAACTGAAAAAGAAACAAAGATGATTAAACTGTCAAAATCTTTACCTCCTGCTCAAAAACATAAATACATAGAATTGTTCAAAGAGTTTATAGATGTTTTTGCATGGAGCTATGAAGATCTAAAATCTTATGATACTAGCATTATACAACACAAAATTCCCATAGAAGAAGATTAGAATCCTTTCAAACAAAAACTTAGGAGAATTAACTCAAAGTTGATGCCTCTAATTGAAAAGTAAATAAAAAATATGTATGATGCTAAAATCATTGTCCCATTAAGATTTTCGAAATGGGTGTCCAATTTAGTTATAACAAGAAAGAAAAGTGGAGAAATCAGACTGTGTATTGATTTCAGAAACCTCAATAAAGTCTCTCTCAAAGACAACTATCCCTTGCCCAAAATGGACCATATTTTGCAGAAAGTAGTTGGATCCAGTAGAATTTCTCTGTTAGATGGTTTTTCTGGTTACAACCAAGTGTTAGTCCACCCTGATGATCAAGAGAAAACAACATTTACTACACGTTGGGGCACTTTCATGAATGTGAAAACGCCTTTTGGTTTAATGAATGTTGGGGCCACATTTCAGAGATCAATGAATATTGCTTTTGTGGATGAACTTGGAATATTCATTGTTATATACCTGGATGACATAACTGGTTTTTCAAAAACAGATGAAGAACATTACTCCACCTTAGAAGAGTTTTTGAAAAATGCAGAATATTTGAAATCTCAGTAAATCCAAAGAAAACATTGTTTGGTCTAGAGGAAGGTAAATTGTTAGGACACATCATATCTAAGGATGGAATTAAAATATATCCTAGTAGAATTGAAGCCATTCAAAAAATATATCATCCAATAAACATAAAAGAATTGTAGTCTTTCATAGGCAAAATAAACTTTCTAAGAAGATTTATCCCTAACTTGGCAGAACTTCTCAGAAATATAACAAATATGTTGAAAAAAGACACAAAAATAAAATGGACCATAGAAGCAAAACATTCCTTTGATCAGGTGAAACAAGCCTTGACACAAGCCCCTGTGCTTATCAGTCCTGATTATACAAAATATTTCCTCCTATTCTCTTTTGCCTCTGAGCATATCATTGCAGTAGTTCTTTTATAGAAGAAAAATGAAGGCCATGAACAACCTATTGCTTTCTTCAGTAAATCCTTGAGAGATGTTGCATTGAATTATAACATCACGTAAAAGCAAGCTTTTGCTTTGGTGAAAGCAATTAAAGATTTCAGAGTATATATTCTTCACTCACACATTATTGCTTATGTCCCAAATTCTGTGGTGAAAGATATTCCGACTCAAGATAGTCTAGATGGCAGAAGGGGTAAATGAATTGTTGTGATCCTTGAATTTGATATAGAGATAAAACCAACCAAGATTATCAAGGGTCAAGGATTACCCAAATTGATAGTTGAGTCCAACTTTCATGCTTTGGATATTAATTTTCTAGTTTCAGTTGATAAACAAGAATAGCAAGCGATTCCACAAGTTAAATAGGTTTTCTCAAACTCTCCCTGGTATGTAGACCTTATTTTTGTTTTACATAATTTACAAGCTCCTCCTGGTTTAACTAAAAATAAAGCTATATTTTTTATACTCAAAGCCGTGAAGTATTGTATTTTAAATGACAATTTGTATTGGAAAGATACTGGAGGGATTATACTAAATTCTTTGTTGAAAGACGAGGCTGATAAAGCTTTGCAAGAATTAAAGCTGTACCCACCAGGCAAGCCACTGATGCTGTGATCATTAAGTTTTTGGAAAGTAACATTCTTTCTAGATTTGTATGCCCCAAGAAAATTATCGTTGAAAATGCAACAACATTCAAATAAAAAAAGATGATAGAGTTCTGCAACAAATATCAGATCACCTTAGGACACTCTACTGCCTATTACCCTTAGGGGAATGGATTAGCAGAGTTATCAAACAAGATTCTGGTCAACATCATCAAGAAGTTGCTGCATGACAACAAAAAATCATGGCACGATAAGTTGGTAAATGCTCTATGGGCAGACATACTTACTACAAAGAGGTCAATTGGTATGTCCCCATACCAGTTGGTCTATGGAAAGGACGTTTTCTTTCCTACTTCTCTAGGTGTCCTTGTCATGAAATTACTGCAGGAAGTACATGTTCAACCAAATGACATCCATAGGATAATTAATCAAACTATACAACTGCAACAGTCCACAGAGAAGAGGTTTACAACCAAACTCAGGGGATTCAGGAAAATATCAAGAAAATCTATGACAGAAGGACCAAGGCTGATGACTTCCAAATATGAGACAAAGTAC
>JASDQU010949758.1:0-15785 GCA_032191745.1 Picea mariana | reverse complement strand
CCCCGCCCCTCACTCTCTCTCACTCTCTTTGTCTTTCCCTCTCCCCCTCTCACACTCTTTTTCTTCCTCTCTCTGCACCCTCTCCCTACATCACAAGGAAAGATATGGCCTTGACCTAGACATGTCAATACCTAGACCTAGACATAGCAAGACCTACACACGACAAGACCTAAACCATGACCTAGACCTATATGATGACCATGGCATGACCTAGACCTATACGATGACCATGGCATAGACATAGACCATGACCTAGACCTATACGATCACCGTGACATAGACCTAGACCATGACCTAGACCATGAGATAGAGTTAGAGCTATATTTGGACCATGAATTAGACCCCCCTAGCTCCATCTAATCCTAGGCATAACCTATACTCAACCCTTAACCCACTCCACACTCGAGCCCTGAGTGCATTATGAATATACCTCTTGTTAAAGGCCCCACAACCCTTGCACCCACATCACCCACATCTTGGTGCTCTAACCATTGCTCTATGCTTTAAAACACTTTAAATCCTAACCCCTTAGGTCCTAGTTTTCCCCATACCCATATACATCTTTATTCATAAAGAATTTTTGTCTATAATAAATGCTATATCTGTTGCATAAAGCACATGCACACACTCTTGTGACTTGATAGCTTTGTAGTTGTTGTTTGTTTATGCCCAACAGGAATGCGTGCGCATTCTTGCTGGGCATTTTTTGGTGCCAAGCAAACTCTACTACCTCATCCATCTCAAGCCCCACAAATATTTTCCGACATCTACACACAAAAATAGCGCACACATACATGTTTTTTCTTATTTTAGTATTGCTGTTTGATTCATAGACGATTTTGTGCTATTTCAAGACCATTGTGGGAAGATTTGGAAGAGAAATTTGTCCAAGTGGAATTGGAATTGTTGTTCGTGTCTTCTTGGAATTGGAAGACAAATTTGTCCAATTGGAATTTTTGTTTTTGTCTTCTTGGAATTGGAAGAAATTTTTTTCCATTTGGAATTGTTAGTTGTGTAATACCTAGACAAATTTATCTAAGTGGAATTGGAATTGTTAGTTGTCTTCTTCTATAATACCAAGAAAAAATCATTGTATTCTTGTCTTCTTGGGGTGTTTGGAAGCCAATTTTTCTCTTTAAACACGGGGAACCGATAGATTCGAGAAATAAAGTCCTCGAGAAGAGAGAAACCGATTGAAAAGGTAGAAAAAGAAAGAGAAAAGGAAAATTTATGTATGTCAAAGCATAGGATTTCAGAAGAGTCCAATCCAATTTCTAGCGTAATAGATGCTGTTGTTGTTTCTCCTCCATCACCACAAGCAAAGCGCAATATTTCAGTAGAGACCAATCCATCCAGTATATCATTAAGATAACTTGTTGTGATTGACCAGATGATGGAGGATTTGCTTGGAGCTGATTATATAATGGATGAACTTAGAGAGGCAACTGGTGTACAACATTGTGGTGAAGAAGTTCATGTTGTGCAACCTCTTGTTGGGCAGTCAAACGTTCCAAAAACTAGTCAATCCCAAGTCCACTCTCCTCCCAGATTTGATCCGCCAGTGATTGAATGGGAAAGAACTGCAACATTGTTAACTCCACACCAGGGAGGTCAAGAGTGCCAGAATAGGGGTTCAAAGTCCCTACCTAGATTGAGTACTGTGCGACGAATAACTCCTAAACACATTCAGGTCGATGAAATTGGTCTAGCATCACTTGAAGTTAAGTTACCTAACCATACTGTTCGTTATCATTCTTATAAAATTATTAATTAATATTTTGAACCAAAATTCGATGCTGCTAAATGTCAATCATTTTTGGTTTTGTTAAAATCTAGAAGTTTGACCACTGTTAGGAGAATTTTAGGCATTAAAATGGTCAAAAGTTTAGAAAAAAGTCATCATATTGTTAGAAACCTTGTAGATGCTTTTCAAATAATTGGTAATAAATCTCGTTCTAAAGACCGCAATGCAACCCAACGTGTCTTGTCACAATCAATTGTTAGGAAAATCACAAGAAAACATCATTTGCTACAACAAACCTCACACCTCATGAAATGCAATGTAAAAACCCTTATAAAGTATTCTCATAGACGAGATAGCCTCAACAAAGGTGGCTCAACAGATTTGTGGGCCTTCACTGGTAGGATACCTCTTTCTGACATGAAGTTAATTGGAGCATTTAAGGGACTAGTATTTGATTTCTGGCATGAGAACACTAGGCCTTCTTCCAACCAAAAAGATGTACTAAAATTGAGAAGGGGATCTAGGGACCATGAACCCCATATTAAACACTTTCTTGACATTACAAAGACACAACTGTATGAGATATTCAAGACAGTACATAGTGCACTTAACTTGGGAGAAAGATCTTTCCATAACTGCAAGCCTTGGTATGTTTGAATAATCACAATTCGTAACACATGTTGTTGTAGATATCACATTAAGTATGGTTATTATTATGACACACACACACACACACACACACACACATTTAGTGTTTTACATAACACCCTTTTGCAGGAATGCTCAGTTATATTGTCACCGCCGTCATCTAGAGACTTTGTTCACAACATCTTGTGTACAAGAGTAGAGGGTTGTACATTTTATCAAAAACATTTCTTAGATGGGACATGCCCCAGGTGCAGTGGAATGATATTACTGAGAAAGTGCATCCATGTAAGCGATGAGCATGAATTGGGGAGGAAAGAGGTTGCCTTGCAAAGATTTAATTATGTCGCATATGATATTGATAGAGGACGGGAAAAAAAAAATACAATTGGTGACTTCCCAAGGATGAGTATGTGACTTCATGAAGGAATTCATTGAAAAGACATGACATTATCTTCAACATGTCCATGTGGCTTGATGGAAGGATGAACATTTTAGAATATGTAGAGATACATTTCTCGTTGTTACTGTGTTATCAATGGTTGATTTTGCAGAGAACTACACCCTTCAACTGCAAAATGAGATTCAAAGCCAATATTATCACTCAAAGAAGGTCAACATAATGGTCCATATCAAATACAGGCATGGGCCAGATAGTAATGAAGAAAACAGAGTTATATTGAAGGAGTGTCACTTCTACATAAGCGATGATTGCTGGCATGATGTAGCCTATGTACAACATTGCTTTCAGTTGTTTTACAATCACCTTAAGGAGAAGAACATACAGATGGATCAACATTGGATTTGGTCAAATGGTTTCGCTGGCCAGTTAAAAAATGATCGTGTATTTCAATGGTTGTGTATGTTGCACAAAAAACTCAAGGTACCACACATGTGGAACTATTTTGAGTCTAGACACGGGAAAGGGGAGCATGATGGAGTAGGTTCATGCATAAAAAGAGCGTTATGCATACAAGAAATGAAGTTCACAACTACTTCCCTCATTCGAGATGTGAAATCCATTGTTGAATGGCATTCTTTAGTAATGGGAGAGGGAACATGAACTCATGAAGACCAATCACACAAGAAAGGAAATGTACATAGATATTTTTGGGAGGTGGTCAATGTAGATCGATCATAGTGGTATGAATGCAAAAAAATTCAAGGCACTCGTGGATTCCATTCGATCCTCATGTGATCAATAAAAAAATGTGAAGGCATTGAATTTTCAATTGGATCGATGGTTATTAAAGGAGATTATCTGACACAGGATGAAAGAACATAAAAAAAAGGTGGTTATGTATTTCAAGATTATAAACTAGGTCAAGGCGTATACCACTTTATGAACTTGGTTGTTGGTACAAACCTCCAACTACAAACAATGCCAAGTAAGAACTTATCAAAGGTATGCTACTTCTTGCCTTACTCTGAGCACGATAAGTTAATGGAGACCATCAATATTATAAGTGATCCCCATGGTCTACTTTAATGACCATAGGCATGTAAAAGGAATAATTGAACAAGTATTTCAGATTTATAAATTATTGAAAATTTGGCTTAATTTTATGGTTTTTATGGTATTCTTGACTTGCTTCATTGAAATTCTATGCCTTTCCATGCCATGCCATGCCATGCAAAGCCTTGAATTTCCATGTTATTTCATGCATTTCCTTTCCTTTCCATGCCATCCCATGCCTTGCCTTTCCATGTTATTTCATGCATTTCCTTTTCTTTCCATGCCATCCCATGCCTTGCCTTTCCATGCATTACCTTCCCATGCCATGAATTGAATTTCCTTCACTTGCCATGCCATGCCTTGCCTTCACACACCTTGCCTTGCCATGCCATGCCATGCCCTGCCTTGCCTTGCCTTGGCATGCCTTTCCTTGCCTTTCCATGCCATGCATTGCCTTTCCTTGACATGACATGACTTGCCTTGCCATGCCATTCATTGCCTTGCCTTCACATGCCATGCCATGCCATGCCATGCCTTGCCTTGCCTCTCCTAGCCTTGCCTCTCCTAGCCTTGCCTTAGCTTGTCGTGCCTTGCTTTCACTTGCCTTACCTTTCCATGCCTTACCTTGCCTTGCATTTCCATGCCTTTCCTTCACTTGCCTTACCTTGCCTTACATTGCCTTGGATTCACTTGCATTTACTTGCCATGTCTTGCCTTCACTCACATTACCTTGCCTTACCTTGCCTTCACTTGCCTTGCCTTGCCATTGCATGCCTTGCCTTGCCTTTCCTTTCCATACCTTGCCTTTCCTTTCCATGCCATGCCTTGCCTTGCCTTGCCTTGCCATGCCTTGCCTTCACTTTCCTTACCTTGCCTTACCTTGCTTTGCCTTACCTTGCCATGCCTTGCCTTCACTTGCCTTACCATCACTTGCCTTACCTTGCCATGCATTGCCTTCACTTTCCTTACCTTGCCTTCACTTTCCTTGCCTTGCCTTGACTTTCCATCCCATGCCTTGTCTTATAGTGCCTTGTATTGCCCTACCTTACCTTCACTTGCCTTGCCTTCACATGCGATACCATGTCATGTCATGCCATGCCTTTCCTTGACTTACCTTGCCATGCCTTGCCTTCACTTTCCTTACCTTGCCATGCCTTTCCTTGCCTTGCCTTGCATTCACTTGCCTTGCCTTGCCATGCCTTGCCTTCACTTTCCTTACCTTGCCTTACCTTGACTTCACTTGCTTTGCCCTGCCTTCACTTTCCATGCCATGCCATGCCATGCATTTCCTTTCCATACCATGCCATGCCTTGACTTGCCTTGCCTTTCCATGCCTTTACATGCCTTTCCAAGCCATGACATGCCATGACATGCCATGCCTTGCCTTACCATGCCTTACCTTGCCTTTCCATGCCATGCCTTTTCTTCATTTTCCTTCACTTGCCATGCCTTGTCTTCACTTACCTTGCCTTGGCTTGCCATGCCATTTCATGCCTTGCTTTACCATGCCTTGCCTTGCCTTTGCTTGTCATGTCATGCATTTCCATGCCTTGCCTTTCCTTCACTTGCCATGTGTTTCCTTTCCTTCACTTTCCATGCCATGCCTTGCCTTCACTTTCCTTGTTTTTCCTTGCCATGCCATGCCATGTCTTGCCTTTCCATTCCTTGCCTTGTCTTCACTTTCCATGCCATGCCATGCCATGCCATGCCATGCCTTTCCAAGCCTTTCCTTGCCTTTCCATGCCATTCCTTTCTTTGCCATGCCTTTCCTTGCCTTCATGTGCCATGCCATGCCATGCCATTCCTTGCCATTCCTTTCCTTTCCTTCACGTGCCATGCCATGCCATGCCATGCCATTCTTTGCCTTTCCATGCCATGCCATGCTTTGCCATTCCTTTCCTTTCCTTCACGTGCCATGCCATGCCATGCCATGCCTTGCCTTGCCATGCGTAGCTTAACAAGGTGTTAAATTGACAAACATATGTAATAAGCACTAAGAAACACCCTAGTTCTAGAGATCCTCCAACAAACGGTTGTCCTGGAAACAAAATGACATCAGATGGGCCCAACTAGTAGAAACATGGTGTCCCAGATCTAATGCAACCGACGATTTGTCCATCCGAGTCCCGATTTGAGTTTTATCATGAGTTGCATCTGGCCTCCTCAAGCCATTCAGGGACATGTTGACACTTTGGTCTAGGGGCATAAAATCCAAACCGAGTAGCATAACGAATTTTTGTAATCTCCCACATGTCTTCTTTTCCAAGGTCCACGTGACTACACTACCCACAATTGCTCAACACAATGTTCTTGAAAATTGACTTCTCGTTCAAAAATTGCACTATGCCTCATTGAGAAAAACCATAGTGCCGAATATCCTCCAAAAAACAGTTTTCCGATCAACGGAATGACAACAAATGGGCCCCACTAGATGAAACCCGGTGCCCCAAATCCAATGCAACTGACGGTTCGTCCATCCGAGTTCCGGTTTGAGTTTTATTGTGAGTTGCAACTCGCCTCCTCAAGTCATTTAGGGACATGGCAAGGCATGAAAAGGTAATGCCTTAGTATAGGTCTAGGTCTAGGTATGGAAATGCAAGGAAAGAAAAAGCAAGGAAAGGAAAGGCAAGACATAACAAGGCTAAGCAAAGCTAGACATGGAAAGGAAAGGCAAGGTCTAGGCCTAGGTCTAAGTCTTGGTAAAACCTATTAATTATGATAATCCATGTTTCACAACTATGAAAATACCTTAGATATACGAATAAAGAGAGCTTATGTTATGACATTGAAATTCTCATGCAAGTATTTTTATCTAAGATAGATGGGATAAAAATTTGTAGAATTACATGCTTAATGAATCATTTGATTGTAATTTTTACGTATTGAAGTTGTTCATTTAGTACAAGAATTATTTTTTTTAGGAAAAAAATTGGTATGATACATGAATGCCATTATTTTTTTATTAAATTAACTTAATGAATTCCTTGGCATGCCATGCCATGCCTTGCCTTGCCAAACCATGGGATGGCATGGCATGGCAAGGCAAGACATTGCTTGGAAAGACAAGGCAAGGCAAGGCATGGCATGGCATGGCAAGGCAAGGCATGGAAAGACAAGGCAAGGGAAGGCAAGGTAAGGCAAGTGAAGGTAAGGCATGGCAAGAAAATGCAAGGCATGGCAAGGAAAGGCAAGGCAAGTGAATGCAAGGCAAGACAAGGAAAGGCAAGGCAAGGTAAGACATGGCATGGTAAGGGGAGTGAAGGAAAGGCATGTCAAGGTAAGGTAAGGCAAGGCATGGCATGGAAAGGTAAGGCAAGGCATAGCATGGCATGGAAAGACATGGCATGGCATGTCAAGGCTTGACATTGCCTTCACTTGTCTTTCCATGCCTTGCCTTATTATTCCATGCCATTCCATGCCTTGCCTTACCTTGCGGGCGTGACTTTCCTTGGAATTCCTTGCCTTTCCATGCCATGCCATGCCTTGCCTTGGAATTCCATGCCATGCAAAGGCAAGGCATGGCTTGGTAAGGAAAAACAAGGAATGGAAAGACAAGGCAAGGCATGGCATGGCATGGAAAGGCATGGAAAGGCAAGGCATGGCATGGAAAGTGAAGGCAAGGCAATTCACAACATGGGAAGGAAAGGAATGGAAAGACAAGGCATGGCACGACATGGAAATGCAAGACATGGAAAGACAATGCATGGCATGGCTTGGAAAGGTAAGGCAAGGTATGGCATGGCATGGAAAGGCAAGGCAAGGCATGACATGGCATGGCAAGGTAAGGCAAGGCATGACATGGAATGGAAAGGCAAGGCAAGGCATGACATGGCATGGCATGACATGACAAGGCTTGGAATTTCCTTCACTTGTCTTTCCATGCATTGCCATGCCATGGATTTTCTTGACTTGCCATGCCATGCCATGCCTTGACATGCCGTGCGTTGCCTTGCCTTGCCTTACCAATCCATGCATGGATTTCCTTACCAAGCCAGGACATTCTTTGGCATGCCATGCCATGTGTTGCCTTGGCATGCCATGCCATGCCTTGCCTTGTCAAACTATGGCATGGCTTGACAAGATAAGGAAAAGCATGGCATGGCAAGTGAAGGTAAGGCAAGGCATGCCATGGCAAGGAAAGGCATGGATTGGCAAGGCAAGGCAAGGCATGGCATGGAATGACATGACAACGGATGGCATGGCAAGTGAAGGCAAGGAAAGTCATGGCATGGCATGGCATGGAAAGGAAAGGCATGACATGGCATGGTAAGGCAAGGCAAGGCAAGGCATGACAAGGAAAGGCATAGAAAGGCA
This sequence comes from Picea mariana, assembly GCA_032191745.1. Taxonomy (NCBI): domain Eukaryota; kingdom Viridiplantae; phylum Streptophyta; class Pinopsida; order Pinales; family Pinaceae; genus Picea; species Picea mariana. The sequence continues at coordinate 7,626 of JASDQU010949758.1, read as the reverse complement.
AGGCATGACATGGCATGGCAAGGCATGACATGGCATGGAAAGGCAAGGCATGACATGGCATGGAAAGGCAAGGCATGTCAAGGTAAGGCACGACATGGCATGGCATGGCAAGACAATGCAAGACAAGGCATGACACAACATGGCATGGCAAGTGAACGTAAGGCAAGGCATGGCATGGAAAGGCAAGGCAAGGTCTAGGTCTAGGTCATTGATTTACCTAGTAAGTGCTCTTTCTAAGTCGTTGATGATTATTTCTTGAATGTATTAAATAATTGTTTTATCAAAGTGGTGATATTGCATGTTATCTTGTATTCTTCTTGAATTAACCTTGTCTTGAAACCCTCAATTTCATGGTTGGATTAGGACTTTCCCTCGATTTCCAACCTTGTAAGCTTGACGTCTAGGGTTTAATTGTCATCTCTCACCCTTAGAATACACCTTGACACCTTATATTACATTTATGTTATAATTTTCATCCCTTTAGGGCTTGATGTCTTTAATATTCTAGGCATGTTATGTGCCATCTTCCATTTCAACAAGTATTTGTTATTTAAACCCTAGTTTAGGCTTACATTTTCATCCCCCTTTCATTGCATGATTACATGTTTTAAGGGTTGTTATATTAATTGTCCTGCTGTAACTTGTCATATTGTTGAAGTTAAACATCTTAATAACAAGTTTTATAGCAACAATAGTTTCATTACTGATTTTTGGTGTTTGGGACTTCCCATTGACTTGTTTGAACTTAGTTAATATCGTTTATTGGCTTGGCATGACAATGTCATGGCATGGTATGGCAATGACATGACATGACATGGCAAGGCAAGGAAATGGCATGTCAAGGAAATGCAAGACAAGGCATGACATGACATGGCATGGCAAGTGAAGGAAAGGCAAGGAATGACATGGAAAGGAAAGGCATGGAATGTCATGACAAGGCAAGGTCTAGGTCTAGGTCTAGGTCATTATTTCAAGTTTTGTGGATGGTTATTTCTTGAATGTATTAAATAAATGTTTTATCAAAGTGGTGATATTGCATGTTAGATTATTTCTTGAATGTATTAAATAGTTGTTTTATTGAAGTGGTGATATTGCATGTTATCTTGTATTCTTCTTGAATTAACCTTGTCTTGAAACCCTCAATTTCGTGGTTAGATTAAGACTTACCCTCAATTTCCATCCTTGTTAACTTGATGTCTAGGGTTTAGTTGTAATCTTTCACCCATAGAATTCACCTTGACACCTTTTATTATATTTATGTCATATTTTTCATCCCTTTAGGGCTTGATGTATTGAATATTCTAGGGCTGTTATGTGTCATCTTTCATTTAAGCAAGCATTTGTTATCTAAACCCTAGTTTAGGCTTGCATTTTCAGTTCCTTTTCATTTAATGATTACTTGTTTTAAGGGTTGTTATATTTGTCCTGTTGTAACTTAGTTAATATCATTTATTGGATTGGCGAGGCATGGAAATGGCATGGCATGACAATGGGATGCAATGGCAATGGGGTGCAATGGCATGGCATGACAAGGCATGGAAATGGCATGGTATGGCTTGGAAAGGCATGGAAATGGCATGGAATGGAAAGGCATGGCAATGGCATGGAAATAACATGGAATGCCTTGGAAATGCATGACAATGGCATGGCATGGAAATGTCGTGGCAATGGCATGGCATGTCATGGCAATGAAAGGCATGCAATGGAAAGGAAAGACATGCAATGGCAAGACAAGGCATGATATAACAAGGAAAGGCATGGCATGGCATGGAAAGGCAAGGAAATGACATGGCATGGAATGGGAAGGCATGTTAATGGCATGGCATGGCATGGCTTGGAAATACATGGCAATGTCATGGCATGGAAAGGCATGGAAATGGTGTGGAAATGCCAGGGCATGGCATGGCAAGGAAAGGCAAGGCATGGAAATGGCATGGCATGGCAAGGCATGTAAATTGCGTGGCAATGGCATGAAAAGACATGGCAATGGCATGGCATGGAAATGGCGTGGCAATGGCATGGCATGGCATGTCATGGCAAGGCAAGGCATGCAATGACAAATCAAGGCATGGCATGGCAAGGCAAGGCATGGCATGGCATTGCAAAGCAAGGCAAGGCAATGCATGGAAATACAAGGCATGACATGGAAAGGCATGGCAAGGTAAGGCATGGCATGGAAAGAAAAGACATGCAATGGCATGGCATGGTCTGGAAAGGCAAGGTACGACATGGCATGACATGTCATGCCAACTCAAGGAAAGGCAAGGCATGGCATGGCTTGGAAAGGCATGCAAAAATTTTCACCTACACTTAAAATGTCATAAACACTTCATTGGATGGAAAGGAACTTTGTGATATAAATTTAAGTCATATGTCCCTAGAAAAAATGATTTTCATATCTTGGGATGAGAAAGGTTTCTTTTTTTGTTATTCTTGTCTCATTGTAATCCACATTTTGATTTGACTTTTTCCTTGCATAATGTTATGGAAAGTTATATTTATTGTTGTATATGTTAAAATGGGAAGCTACATGACAATGGCATGGCTTGAAAAGGCATGGCATGGCTCGACAAGGCATGACAATGACATGGCCTGCCATGGAAATGGAAAGGCATGGAAATGACATGGCATGGCATGGGAATGGCGTGGCAATGGAAACTCCCTAGGCTTGGATAAAGGTAACCCAGAAGAAAGGCTCAAGTGTGATCCAAATTATTTTGAGAACGAAATGAAGACAAAGATATAACAATGAAATATATAGAGATATCACGACATACACAAAAATATCGCAATAAACACAAATATACAATAATGCACAATTTTTATTAATGAGAGAATCTACAGAAACTATAAAATTACAGAGTGAATGACTCGCTAGAATCGTGGCAGCTTATCTCTGAGAAGAGATGTGATGGCTATGCTCATTCGCAAGAAGATGATGATGTTTACAATGTGGCTCTAGAGGCCTTTTTAACATAAATAAAATAAAAAACCCCAACCCTGGAAGATGAAACACCAAAAGGTTTGCAGGCCCTGATGGGGGTAGTTGGTACGTCAACTTACCAAGGGCATAAATTTTGCATGCGAGCTCCATTTAGGGTGTTATATACCTCTACGAAAAGGTCCATCCGAGGAGTACACATTCCGTTTTGAACAAGTGACCTTTTATCGTCTGGGCACTGTCGTGCCCAAAAAACGTCGTTTAGGGCCTCAAAACAACCCCGAAAGTTCAGGACCCAAAAAACAGTGGAAAAATTTCCAAGGTGGAAACCCATGTTTTGAGCTAGTGGAATAGGTGGGTGGCTGCCGATTTCCACTTGGATCAATCCTCCCCCCTTAGGAAGCAATGGTCTCCATTGTGTCAAGTCCCCGGGGAAGCTTTTGATGAATTTGAACCTTGGTTAGCTACTTGCCTTGCTGAAGAAGCTGCCCTGCTTAGCATGTTGAAGGCTGTTATGAACCTGTTGTTGGAGGGGTTGGATGAACTAGTGTCCTTCTTCTTCTTCTCGTTTCCCTTATTTTCCTATGGCTTGGAATGGTTGTCTTGAGTTTGAATACTCTGTGAGTTAGGGTTGCCTTTACCATACTTTGGTTGTTGTGTATTTGTAGATCCGAATTCTCGCTTGTTCTGCTGCTTAAATTTTTGCTCGAATTAGGCAACATATATATAAGAGACTCCTAGTGATGAGATGTCTAGAAACTCCATTTTCATTTTGGATGTACCTGTGTAGAGCCCCGCAATATTTTAGAACCAGATTTCACTCAAAGTCTTTGATACCCAACTTGGTGCGCAAGGTATGGAAGGTATTTGTGAACTCCAACACTGTTTGGTCCCACTTTTGATGCAACGTGGTCCATCTCATGTACTGGTCATCATATTTTCCCACAAGGTAATATTACTCCTTGACGACATCCATAAAAAAATCCCAAGTGGGATCGACCCCAAATATTCCAGAATCCACTGTGAAATTTTTCTCCCAGTAGGTTTCCCACCAATGTTTGACATGGGGGAGAGCATTAAGGAGCGCAAAGGTGACATTTTATCTATCGGAAAAATTGTGAAGAGAGAAATAACCTTCTAGAAAATTTAACCATTTTTCCAAAGCATCCGCATCGATCTGACCTTCAAATACATGAATATCAAAATTAACTTGTACCTTGAATGGGGTAGCATCCCCAAAGAATCTGCTTGACGAAGACACGCTCGTTATTGTCGACAATCGTTGAAGGATTTGGGAAAAATTCTCCAACATCTCATTCCTATGTTGTGTGAGGGATTCCACAAAAAACAACTTTATGGGATCTTCAGCTCCTGTATTTCTCTTTTATTCCGCCATGGGAGGCCTCTTGGGCTGACGAGAGTGGTTTTCCTCAAGGGGAACTAGCTCGAGAACCAACTCTCTGTACCCTAACCTCATCGGTGACATGCATTGAGAAATGACAATGAGTAGCCTGCTATGATACCACTGGTCCATATTATTTTGAGAAAGTAAATGAAGACAGAGATATAAACACAGATATACAGTAATGAACAATTTTTATTAATGAAAGAATGTATAGAATCTGTAAAATTACAGAGTGAATGACTCGCTAGAATGGTGGCATCTTATCTTTGAGAAGAGATGTGATGACTATGCTCATTTGCAAGAAGATGATGATGTTGAGGCTCTAGAGGCCTTTTTAACATAAATAAAATCCAAAATCCTAACCCTGGAAGATGAAATGAAAAAAGGTTTGTGGGCCCCAATGGGGGTAGTTGATACGTTAACTTCCCAAGGGCATAACGTTTGCATACGATATCCATTTGGGGTGTTCTATACCTCGTCGAAAATTTCTATCTGATGAGTACATATTATTTTTGGCCCAGACCATGCCTTCGACTATCGTTTGGGCACTGTTGTGCTCAGAAAACGTCATTTAGGGCCTCAAAACGACCCCGAAATTTCATGACCCAAAAAATAGTAGAAGAAACACCAAGGTGGAAACCCATATTTTGAGTTAGTGGAATAGCTGTGTGGGCATCAATTTGCGCCTCTATCAAAGTGCCCAAGGAGTGTAGTAGTACTATATCTAGCAAATATTTCCGCAACCTCTATACATATTAATAATATTGAACTATTAGTACCAAATAGTAAAATTCAAAAACATAAACACAAAAAGTTTGAGAATTATATGATATTTAACTATACACATGGTACCTGTGATGCAGGTGACTTATCCATCCCAGATGGACATTCCCCGACATCGCATAGTCCCAAATCCTGTATAAACACAAGAACATTAAAAATTTGAGGATGCTATAAAATAAAGAAACGATGATGGTGAATTTATCAAATGTGACACATACCTGTGTGTGGGGTGTGCCCAAGGAGCAGGTTGCCTCTATTGCTGCATCAGTGGTGGGTCTAGGCACTGATGCATCTATTGGTATAGAGGGTCTACTGCTTAGACGTAACAACTGCAAAACAACATACAATAAAAAATCTATATAAATAACATAATACAAAATAAATATATAATGTTGAAGAACATAGAGAGGGTTAAGATACTAACCTCCTCCATGAAGCTATGCTGTCCACTGGTCTCTATAGGCCCATAACATGCCTACCTGCAAATCGAGCATCTATGAGGTTTGCATGGATGACTGCTATGTCCATGTGCCCTCTCCTCACTGTACCCTGTTGTGCATGCTAAAGCTCCAACCCCTCTTTCAATGTCACTTGCAGGAACCTCCTTTGGAGATAGTGCAACAAAGAAACCATGTTGCACAAGGCTATGAGTCAATTATGAAATGGTTAGATGTACCCGTTTCAAGCTCTCTACAACAAGAGGATATTGGGTAGGGGGGTCAAGCCTTCACCTAGGGGGACGGGGAACTAACATGGGATCACACCTAGCATTATCTCGGTCCTGTACGGACCCTCGACCCATCCCCTGGAAGTAACCCATGTCAAAGAAGTTGACATGCTTACACAAAATAAAATCAACCCATAATTTTCTCAGAAAATATAAGGGCAATTCCTTGTTATTGCAGGGAGGTTTATCAAATACCATATACCACCTATCCATCCAGTTTTAACTAATCTGGGGATGGATGCACAAGTCAATGGTGAGACGCTCTTGGTCAATGGTAGTTCTTGTCCATTTCTAATATCCCTAGAAATAGTCAATATTTGTTGTTTTGAAATGCCCAAGTCTTTGAATTGATTTCTGTCCAAACCAGTGCTATAGTATTCATACATTCTTGCCCTATAATAAAAAATAGAGGTCAATTTCCCTTGAGCACTTGCAATGGAATTCACAATGATGTCCAAAAATGTGGCTAGGGAGACCTCGCGACCCTTTAAAAAAGGTTTAGCAGAGGGATGTGCGCGCGTTCCTTGGAACTCACATGAGTTCTTAAGAATGCACACGTTCTTGGCACTAAACCTACATGGCAAGCTAAGCGGAGGTTCAGGTTAGGAATGCGTGCGCGTTACTGAGAACACACAAACGTTCTTACTGACCCCCTTGCCGCTTTTTCGGCCACCAACTCCATGCACTCACCCTAAAGATGTAATTGAAATTAATATTGGTTAAGAAAATAACCCTAAGATGGTCGAGATAGGAAAGAACACTACTCATGCAAGAAAGAGATATTATAAATCTCATTCGAGAGTATCACAATGTCTTTGCCTACTCATATGATGATTTTAAGGCTTATAAATGAAGCATTATCCAACACACCATTCCTCTAAAGGAAGGGGTGCAACCTTTTACACAAAAGCAATGAAACATTAATCCCAAATTAACCCCTTTGATTTAGAAAGAACTCTAAAAGATGCTTGAAGAAAAAATCATAGGCCCTTGTTGGAAGCAGGCTGAATAAAAAAGAACGGCTATTTTGGGAAGAAAGGCATACAAGAGGAAAGGGACAGCTGGAAGGAAAAGCAACACACGCGCATGCATGGAAGACCTAACGATGCTAGGGTTAGGGTTTTCCATGCATGCACGCGTGTTGCTTTTACTTCCAATTGTGTGTAACCTTATAAACCTTAATACACTTTCCCTCAAAGACAATTATCCTCTCTCCAATATGGAAAACTTGTTGAAAAGAGTTGTTGGGGTTGGAATGCTATCTATGTAGGAAGGTTTGTCAGGATATAACCAAGTTTTGGTTAAAGAAGAAGACCAACGAAAGAAAACTTTTGCCACCCCACAGGGAACCTTCCAATAATTGAGAATTCCCTTTGGTCTTTTAAATGTTGGATTAACGTTTCAAATGAAAATGGACTTTTCTTTGAAGACTTGGTAGGAAAGATAATCAAGATTTAACAAGATGATTCAACCATTATATACAATGAAAGAAATGTACACAAAATTCAACATTTGGTGTAGATCGAGGGAAATAGTTGGGCCACATTGTTTCAAAATATGGTATGTGTATTGAACCAACAAGAGTGGAATCCATAAAAAAATCCCTTTCCGAGATAACACACTACCCAACTTGCTTAGCACACTACCCAAGTTGTCTTCTCATGGTTTTAATTAATGGATGAGACAATGAAAATAGACTTAAGAATCGACCCAATTATGCTTCTACTAGATCTATAGGTCCCACTCATATGATGTGTGTAAACGAAGAGA
>JASDQU010949757.1:6314-21205 GCA_032191745.1 Picea mariana | reverse complement strand
TAGTCCTATTTTGTAATGTATAAATAGAACTATAGGAGATGTAAGAAGTAGTGAATAATGACTAGTAGTGACTAGTCTGTTGCAAGTGTGCTAAGTGTTGAGTGATAATTGCTTTGTGCATACTGTGTGAGGCTTGCAGAGCTAAGTGCAAGTGATTGTAAGAGACTGTGGAAGACTTTGTGCTATAACTCAAGGAAGGAGGATCTAGCAAGGTGCGTATATCTCATGTCCTCTGCGGAGTTGATTTTGACGCTTTGTGCATATACGAAGATTGAAAGAAGCTAATAAAGAAGATGAAGAGTTGGTGGACGTAGCCCCAGAGTGGGGGTGAACCACGTATATCCTGTGTTGTGAATTCTTTTTTCTTTTGGTTGTTCTTTTGTTTATGTGATTCAATGCTTTGTGCGGTGTTATATGATAGATGAATATGATATGATAGTTTAGTGCTGAATAATGTGAATGAATGATAGATCTGATATTTATTTGTATGCTTAGTGCTTGAATCTATTGGATTTGTGTGAATAATGCGTTGATCTACTATAGGGTTTAGCTGCGCTGTGAACTAAATATGAATATTAACAAACTATAATAACTAAGTTCTTTGTTAAGGTGTTACAATCACATATCTGTGTCCCAGCTAAGGTTGTAGACACTGGATTCCTGCAACCACCCTTGCTTCTACCTCGGGTGAGACTTCATCTGCTTCGTAGGTGTTTCTGAAAGGGCTAGTAGTTAGGGTTTTGTTGGTGTGATGTTGTAGCATTGAACCCTGGGTCTGCCCCTATTCCAACAATATGTTTGATAAAATTTTTCCTAGATTGAAAAGTAGGGCACAACTAGATGAAAGAAGGTTTGATATGAGTGGATCTGAAAAAAAATAGTAAAAGATATGTTATTCCTATGCATAGAAAGAATGTTTGGACTAACAAATGGATGTAGGACCCTAGAAAGAATTTTTTGTAGGTTAGCTACTATGATCCTAGTGCACAGGACAAGAAAGGCTTGGGATCATTTCAAAGAAAAAGAAGACTAACCCTTTGTTACAGTTGTAGAATACCAGGACATCTTGCTAAGGAATGCCCTGGTAGAAGACCTAGTTKTCTTTGTTGTAAATCCAYAGATCATGAAGTTTTAGATTTCYCTAGAATGATTGCTAAGCTTGAAAGAATGAATATGAGACAAGAAAACCCTAAAGGAGGTCAAGAAACTAAGACCACGACAGAACCCYAGAAAGAATCAGAGAATGTATTGCTATAAATGAAAGAAACCCTAAATGATCACATAAATATCAACTTATCAGAGATMTTCCAAGAAAAAGAATGCATAGAARCAAGAATAGGAGACGTYGACATTGACTTTGTTCTGGATGAAGAAACACAGGTAAATATCATGAAAGAAATAACTTGGGAAACTTTAGGAAAGCCTACKATGATTCCTTCATTGGGAGGAATARGACTATTTAGAGGAAAGATGATAACCCTATGTGGAAGACTCACCTAGATATCTATGAGTGCTCATGGAACCTTGACAGAGGAATATTTTGAGATTGTTAAATTTATTGAGAACAATGCCCCATTTTCTATATTACTAGGAAAACCTTGGATTGAAACGGATTAGGCCAGAAGGAAAGAAGAAGAAGTCTTAGAGTAGAAGAAGCACGAATTAAAATATTTTATGACTAGGAGGATAACACACTTGATGGAAGAACAAGAGAACAGATTGAAGCTACTTAGAACTAGAAACTTGGATGTCGAAGTCGAAAGAACACAAGAAGACTCATAGACGAGTAGAAAACCTACCCCAGATAGAGAAGACATATTACTCTCTGACACTATGAAAGGATCTCAACAACGCGAAGTTACTATGCCAAAATGAGTAAGAATCATAATGGAAAGAGGAATACCAAGACGAAGATCACCAGGAAGAAGGATAGAAATCTCAATAAGAAGAGAGAAAAGATAGAAAGGTTACAGAAGGTTCCAGAGGGGACTTCATAGAAGGAAGTCTTGCAAGACTGGAACTTTGTCGGCATATCATAACATCACAACATGCCACTTTGCCATGGCAAAGCGATATAGCCATTGAAAGCATTATAATCATTAGCCCAATGACCTGAATGGTTAGAACAACAGTAATGGCATGAAGACTCGCCATCAGATCATTGGGACCATGCTGCAATGGAAAAAACTGCATTGATGAAGGCCTCTCATTCATTGGAGAGATCCATTACATCATGCCTACTTAGTCCGCCGACTGTTTCACCGAGAACACTTTTGCGAATTGTATCCAAGACAAATCATTGCTATCGCACTGTGTTTATTGAGATGGACACCTGTTCCATTGCCTTGCACACTCATTCATCCACCCAAGTTATCTGATATATGCATGTATGTTAGACGATCTCAGCGCTGCAGAGAAATCCATCAAATAATTTCTCATCGATATCATGGCCGAAAAAGCAATGTCCGCAGGTATTCAAGCGTCATCAATGAGAGGAGTGAAAAACCCTCCATCGACTGCTCACGGATCTAGACCATCCTGAACGACAGCAGAGAAGAGAACTAAGCACCAAGATGACTTGGGAAATGTGAATCTAATCTCGGACATCCTACCCGACTACATCCTGCCTCTGGCTAGTGTGGTGGGTCGTGACAGTGTCCTGAGAGACTTTGATTATACCTTGGTTACTATGTACCTTCTGAAGTGGATACGTGCAGTTAGAGCATAACATGATAAGATCGCGACGTTGAAGTTCAACGCCTTCAACCTAGGAGACTGCAAGAACCATAGTATGCTTGCTCCTTACAAATAATTGACCAGGACGAAAGGGAAGAACTCAAAAATAATCCCCCAGCCATGGACTATGAACCTCATGTAGTCCACCCTCTTGAATGTAATGAAGATTCCACACTTTGGAAGGAATCAAGAGGTTAATGCATGTGTTAATCTCCTGCTCTCATGTTACCATGGCGGCTACCTATGGCTAGACTAACGCATCACAGTCGATCTGACACTAATCCATAGGCTCACCAGATTGAGCATGCTGGGACCTGACCCATAGGACTTCTACCCAGGGAAGGCTATAGATCGCACATTGGCACAGAATATCAAAGACACATATGGTGATGTAGAAAAGGGAACGCGAGGCTACAGGGTAGATTCCATCTAAAATGGCGCAGTGTGCCTGGCCTTCCGGCTGATCACATAAAAGATCATAAGAAAGAACAGACCTACACAGTTCACATGATTCATTGTTGACCTTGCCATGAAATGTGTAGAAGGACTCCAGATGAACTGGGTGAAGTACTTCGTCAACTAGCTAGAATTAGATTGCTGTGAAGCTTAGGATCAGGGCTATGAGTTCCACTTTAGCTGTCACCTGATCCTCATCACATTTACCACTTGGGAAATGCTAGAAGGTGTGACCTTCTCAAACATTGAGCCATTCGAGGCGCTCATGCTCACTGTGAAGTTCACCATGCTCTGGTATTCGAGCGATATGGAAAAATAGTGGCAGTCAAATGCGGTCTTTCATACATATTATCTCCAACTGAAGAGGGCTATTGAAGCTATCCCTCGCATGACGCCAAACACCCTGCATCAGTTCCAATCCCTCATGAAGTTCCACACATATCGACACTTCATTTATATGACTGCATGCATAGATGAGCATAAAGAAGAACTTCAGTCATACTACAAGGTCACAGAGGAGGACCTCAAAGAGATAACCAAGGACTGGTCTGCAGAGCTCCTCATCCCCGTTGACCCTGTAGAAATGTTAGAACCTGAACTAATTGATATCCCTGATACCATTCATGAAGTAAAGGATACTCCTGGACCCGACAGAAGGAAGAAGACCGAAGAGGTCCAAAACTTGAGTAGCACATCGGAAGAAACTGCTTCAGTATCACCTGACCGAGGGGGTGATGACAAAGTAGATCAAAAAGAGACCCACGAAAAAGAAGATCAGCAAAATCAGGGTGAAGTAACACTGCCTAGGGATCCTATTGATGAGGCTGATCCCTTGAAGAAAAGGAAGGTTTCCCCCATGAAACCCACTTCCCGAAAGAAATCCAGAGCCACCTTGACTAAGATGCAGACTATGCTCACTGTAGATGACTTCAACTTCATCATCAAAGCTGTAGCAGATGCCTCACAGGAAATCTTGTAGAAACATGAAGCCAAGTAGGAGGATATGTACAAAAGGATCAAGGTTGAACTTAGAGTGGTACAATGGTCGTGTAGTATTCATTGCACCCTCACCATTAGAAGAACCAGAGTTGGGAGATGAGTCTGACCAACTCTGCAGACTAGATGATGTGACCAAAGCTCACCTTCATCGAGCACAAGATGAGAAAGGCCAGGACATAGTGGCCCTAAAACCTGCCTAAGAAGAAATGGTAGAGCAATGTTAGGTCGCACAAAAGGATAAGGATGACCTTCAAGCCAAGTTTGAAGAAGAGAGGGCACAGTTCAAGCAAGAAAAAGAGCAGTTGCTTGCAGAGAAGCTTTGAGTCAAAGAAGCAGTCAACATAGAACTTTGCTCTGTGACAGGATTAGAGCCAAAGGTAGAAGACCAAGTGGAGAAACAAGTAGTGTAGCTCACGAAAGCGATCCGACAACTTTAACAAAGAATAGCAGACTTAGATCTATGAACAATGCCCAACACTCCATCGAATGTACAAGATCAAAGAGAAGAAACTGCTCAAAGTGCAGTTGAGAGAATAAAGGCCCTCGCCATGGAATGTAAACAAATAAGTGATCACAGTGCCCAAACTTATGAGAGACTCACTAAGGATCCTGAACTGAAGGCACTGGAGTCACAACTCTAGGAGGCAAAGCAGCAAGCAGAAACAATACAGGCGCAGTTAAATCCCCTATTAGTCGTTGAGAGGATGAAGCGATCCCAAGAATAGTGAGCTTCTCAACAACAGGTCCACACCATTCAGAGAAAAGTCATGGAAGTGGCTCAGAGGCTCCAACCAACACAGGATGAGGCTTGCCAACTATTCACAGAGATTGAAGGCCAAGGAGAAAAAATGGAGCAAGTTTTCATTGCAGCTGAACAACGTTTAGAGGGACCTGTCAATGAAGCAGTAATCCAAGAGTTCACCGAACAGGAGGCCGTGGTGTAGCAATAGGTCGAAGCAACTCGAGCCAAGCTTGAGGCTTTTGAAGCAGAGCTACCTAGACCAGAGTGACTTAGGATGAGTGATAGGTGAGTGTTGGGGGCTTGTTGGCCCTTGACCAAGTTTTGAGGATCCTTAGTCATATTTGACGTACTTTTGGGACTTCGACAGGCTGTCGAAGGTGGAGCACAAGTCGAAGTGGAGATCATGGGATCTCGGCCCCTTTTTAGGGATTTTTGGGTTTTGGGCTTATGTAATGGGTATGGGGATGTCGGCCCATGGGTTTACCCATGTTTAGGCCCTTTTTGTAATGCATAAATAGAAATCTAGGCGATGTAGGAAGTAGTTTGATCTATGTGATTGAAGAGAGGCTAGACACTGTGCTAAGTGCAACTTGTAAGTGCTTTATGCCTACTATGTTGAGAACTTACAGAGCTAAGTGCAAGTGATTGTAAGAGACTATGAAGAGGCTTTGTGCTATAACTTAGGGAAGGAGGATCTAGCGGAGTGCATGCATATCTCCTTTCCTTTGTGGAGTAGGATATCATGGCTCTGTGCATGTAGAAGATTGACAAAAAGAAATAAAGAATAAGAGTTGGTGGACATAGCCCCACGGTGGGGGTGAACCATGTATATCGTGTGCTGTGGTTGTATTGTGATTTTTGGTTGTTCTCTTGGTTAAATTCTTAGTGCACTGATGTATGATTAGAAGAATCTAATATGGTAGCTTAGTGCTAAATAATGTGAATGAATGCTAGATCTGATCTATGTTGGTATGCTTAGTGCTTGAATCTATTGGATTTGTGTGAATGCTGTGCTGATCTATTGTTAGGGTTTAGTTGCACTGTAAACTTAGTTGCACTGTAAACTTAGTTGCACTGTAAAATAACACTGAATATTAACGAACTATAAATGCTAACTGCCCTGTTAAGGTGTTACAATCACAGATCTGTGTCCCAACTAAGGTTGCAGACATCTGAGTCCTGCAACTACCCCTGCCTCTACCTCGGGTGAGACTTCCTCTGCTTCACAAGTGTTTCTGAAAGGGTTGGTAGTTAGGGTTTTGTTGGTGTGATTTTGTAAGCATTGAACTCTGGGTCTGCCCTGTGCCAACACTAAGCCTGAAGGAAGGAGCAAAGATTTCATTTTCTCCCAAAGAATCACCATTTTTTGAGAACTCAACACACCCTAAAAGCTTTGTGATTTTTTTTTCTCTTTTGGGTACCACTTTGTTTTTGTTTCCCTCTTTATGAATTGAGTCAGTTGTGTAGGGATCATTAAGTTTTCCATTCTGATGTTTTATCGTCGATCACATTCGGATTGGTTTGGACTTTTTGAATATATTAACTTCTCTTCTAAAGAACACTTGGCATTTTAACTAAGTATATACAACTAGAATTTTAAGCCATGCACTCATTATCGACATCGGCATGATCTATGTAGTAAAATCGACCATATGACAATGAAAAGAATCGATCACCAATGTATCATTGGAATTGGAAGAATGGAAGAGAAAAGCATCGATCACTGATTATGTCTTGCGAAGAAGTTGTTGAAATCTCATCGATCGAGGAGGTATGAAAAGGAAACTGATAACATCGACACACCTAATGAACCTCCGATTGTCAATTGCCGATGCATTAGGGGTCAGTGATATCTGAAGGAAACCTTAAACTGTGGAAATTCTTTAATTTGACACACCACCGAGCGCCGATCGTGAATCAATAATACGTTTTCAGCATCGACGAACTCTGAGGGATGAAATCGTGAAACAATGACCATAGACACTCACCGATCGTCGATCCTCAACATGTCAATGACATCGATAGGATAGGCTGGGGTTCCTAGGGCCATGTCAAAGAAAATCCCCGATTTCAAAGAAACCTTTTAAGGAAGGAACCAAAATCAAACATCACGTGTCATGATCACCCTTCTAGGTCAACATTTCCACATCAAAACTGTACGACAGTCCAGGTCGACATAATTTTTTTTGCTAAAAAAGATATTAAAGAAAATTTTCTAAGAAAAACAATGACGCCAATCCAGTTGTTTAAACCGGTGGACTAATAGGACATCGACTGTATGATGGGACATATTCGATGGAAAATAAGATCAAATTTTATTATTTAATGGACCAATTAATGCATTGATTAACATACGTTACTAACCCATGCATCGACCAAATAATAAGAGTTTGAAACCGTCGATGAACTACATAGTACCCCACTCCTGTGACGCCATCCTGCAATTGCATTCAATCCCGAGCATGATTTAGATCTTGGTGATGGATTGTGTAGACCTCATTTACACTCTGAATTCAAGAACTAACGCAAAAAGGTATGTATGATCTATGTTTAATTTATAAAGACAAATTTGAATGCAACATTCAATACCCAAGTATTTCATTGCCGAAGCAGATGAAGGATCAAGAAAGCATTTCAAGAGCTCACAGTTAGTTTTCAGAATTCCAAAATAGGTTAAGCTTGTGCGAAGAGAAGGTATGAATCATTTGTATCATTTCGATAGTCATAATTTTCTACATTTCATTATCATTTTTGCAAGTCAATATGTCATTATGTTCTTTGTGCAGAAAAATGGCTCTAAGGAAGCCAACGATCATGCGCTTGCCGAGAGCACCAAAATTGAAATACATGGAGGTCAGTGAAGGATCCTCACCCGACACTACTAGACAAATCGATTTTTCCACTAAAGTGGAGCCAGTCATCCAAACGTCCACCAAATTTTTTTTTCCCAGCCTCCTGCATTTGGCGACATAGAGGCGAGTACTAGATCGAAAGTGGTGCTCCCACAATGGGGATATTTGTTTAACAGAATCAACCGGGAAGATTACCCAGATTTTGTACCACATAGTGCCCCGTATATTAGAATTCTCAATGACCAAGTATTCTTAAACATTCGATGATCCTGCCTGCACATGGTAGCCTTTCGAACCCTGGTCTTTCCTTGCATTGAAACTTTGGGGTGGATAATCGACCACACAGATGTGAAAACATGCATGGTAAATGATGACAATGGCGGATGTGTTGGGGTTTTTCTCCCAATAGAAGTCCATAAATACTACAAACTTAGAGACCCAAAGGAAAGGTTAGATACTGATTTTGAGCTAAAATTCTATGAGTTCCATGACACCAGTAGGTTGATGGCCTCATGGTGGAAAGATGATAAGAAGTTTACAAACAGGAGCAACGGCTGGTATGGTACGACCAATATTAGAGAGCCATATATCTATATGATGGTTCTGATCTGCTGATTATGTGGGGAAAGGGATTGCACAAATTTTTTGGAAGCTTGGATGCCCTTGACATACACTATGGAAATCTCCGACAACAACTTCAATTGGGGAGTGATCATTTAGAAACAAATGAGCACCAACATACTGCAAGCCTAGACGCCAAAGGATGGAGAAATACCATATTTCCACATGGCGTCATACTTATTAGACGTGATCTGTGCAAGGAACGTCTTCACAGGCATGAATCTGAGCTGGCATGTTGCAGAGCTACCCATGCATGTTTATTTCAACATTCTATGGGAGAACATGTACAAGAGATCTTACGCCCTCATATGTGATCAATTTATAGCTCGAGTTTATTTCGTTCTTTTTAATAAATAATTCCCAAGGCTTATGACAACAACCAAGAAAATGATTTCCAAAGTAGGCTACTGGTACCTAGAAGAAACCACCACCTACATCAGAGTGTTTGGGGCCACAAGCACTCCAAATTTACTCCCCATTCATGTCCCGGACTGACTGATTGTGGGAAAAATCTATTATCAAACCATTCCGCAAGGCTATGATGCCACTCTGGTAAAATAAAAAAAGAGAGCATTCATACCATATGGTTTTCATGTAGGGTTTTACATGGTGAAAGATACTGCACAAGAAAAACAAGAGGGTTTGAGCCAGTTTGAGTATATATTTCCCATACACCGATTTTGCAAACATGACCCAAAGGGCCTAGTACCCCATTGTTGAGGAAAAGCTATGGATTACCTTACTCAATCATTTTCAGATCTTGCCTGGCTAGGAAAAGATAGTTGGGAATGTCACCTAGGGCTTATATCCTCCAAAATATTCACTCAATCTGCGAGTATTAATTACAAGGATTGAGGCTGATTTTATAATCTAAATATGTCAAAATATGAAATAAAATTTATAAAAGCTACTAGAATGCACATATTTTATGATAAAGTAAACATGGACATCATAAGCGAAAAAGTAACCAAGTCACAAAAACACATGTATGAGACATAATAACAATGCGATTTTATTTCATTCTGAGACACCAAAAGTGTTTTTCCCTTTACAAAACCCTTGAGAGGGTATGTACCAAAGTCTGATTTAGAGATCTCCGATGAACACCATACAAAAAGACTCCGACAGTAAAGTAAAATTGAAATTAATAATCTGGATCATCTTGCCACAAACTGTTGCCATTTTGACTTAGCAAGATATCCTTTATCAGACATGAAAATTAATTCACAAACATACAAGAATACACAAACTATCAAAGATGAATCAACACCTCTAAAACAAGCGGCTGAAAAGTATGGTTGAGTCTTGAACCTTGCTACCTACAATAAGACCCTATTGTCAACATGAGAATTAGGCTTTCAAATAAACTCAGAAATAAATAAAAACTAAAACTATCTCATGTAACTAAAGAGAAAACCTTAGTCTTTTTTTCTCCTTCTATTCTCCTCTTGTCTCTTCTTCTCATTGAGATTTTATTCTTTCCCAATAAGTTGAATTATTTCAACTACTTTCTTTAGTTAAGTTGATTTAACTTAACTAATTAGTTTAGGATAAATAAGTAATAATAATATAGTTAAGGGTATTAATTAATAATAACTAGCTAGGTGGGACCCCTTGTGACTCCCATCATTTCTTCTTTTTAAATCATGAAATATAACACACAAAAGATAATAATTTTGACCATGCGCCACCCTTGTAACTCCCTTGAATATATTTTAAATTGGATATTTAAATATCAACAATAATTTATAGCATATCCAAAAATAATATATTTCCACATTATCAACAAAATATCAAAAATAGGGTTTGTTGTCCAAAATATGTTGAAAACCATTAAACACTGTCCTCATCAATTGAATCACATAAAACATAATTTAAAAACCATATTTTCCCCTTTGTGAGGCAATTTTCCCTTTTTCACTGATGTTTCCCTTAGACTTTTCTAAGGTAGCCCGTGGTTGATTGGATGCTTGGGGCTATATCTCATTGATCACATGGGAGAAGTAATCCTTTCAATTAAGGTGAGAAGACAAAGATTCAGAGGAATCAGTGGAGGGAGAAGAAGGGGAGGAAACTAATTTTCCTTTGTCTTGCATAGGTTGGGAAATATGAGTTTTCAATCTCTTATTGGCGTGTGAACACTGAACTGGAGAAACAACATGGGAAATTTGAACATTGGGATTGAAAGGTGATGGTAGATGCAATGACATAGTGGTCCAACCAAGATGGTGAGAGACATGCTGGTGGACAATTTCTTGCCAACCGTCATTTGTGGGGACTTCAGGATGCAAGGACACATGTGAATGCCAGGAATATTATGAGGAGGCTAGAAAGGGGGTCTTTCTAGTCGAGGGTGCA
This sequence comes from Picea mariana, assembly GCA_032191745.1. Taxonomy (NCBI): domain Eukaryota; kingdom Viridiplantae; phylum Streptophyta; class Pinopsida; order Pinales; family Pinaceae; genus Picea; species Picea mariana. The sequence goes on along the minus strand of JASDQU010949757.1, from coordinate 10,441 downwards.
TTATCCCATGGCCAACCCAATTAAATAACCCAACTTGGAACAACTGTTTCAATTCTTACGGGTCAGTGTCAAAATGGATAGAAAATCTAGGCCTCCTATGGCCTCGATTCCAATTTCCCTTGCCTCTGTTATTTCAACCATTGTTGCCTCTACTGAAAAAGATCATCCTGTAGCAACAATTTATCAATAATGAAGCTCTTAATAAACCATACATGCTTCTCTACTTACATGAATCAAGAGCTGGCTCCAAAATTGACAAGAGATACATGAAAATCCATCCATAACACATCATTCATTAATTACCATGTGAAAATGGAATGATAGGGTTCATGGGAAATATGGAGGGAGTGTAATTAGCGAAAAATAGTACCATGGAGGAAATAAATATATGAATATTGTTCAACAATTAACTGTGTATATTAAAATATCAAGAATATCAGTCCTCAACCCTTGCTATGTTATCTTTCTCTCGCTTCAACACAAACTTGTCTTTTAAATTTTTATATCACAGAACATGGATGAAATAAGTGAAATCGGGATCGTGGAGGGAGTGTAATTAGATAAAAATGGTATAATGATAGGGAAACATTGCAGATACTATTCAACTAAAATAAAATAAAAATATGCTACCTCTGATGCAATCAAAATATATCTCTGTCCCAAATTTCAAAGTTTAAATAATATTTTGTTTCCAAAACAATAATCCAAACCGATGCCTTCTTTAACAAAATTGCTCACTGGCCTCCGAATTGTTTTACATAGTAAACTAACTGATATGCCCATAAATATTTAACCACAGTAACCATTGTAACAATATTATCATTATATAATAGAAATGATGAACAACATCATAATCGCTACAAAAATACAACAATAATCTTAGAGTGGATGAGCCACGATTAATAACATCAACCCCAACAATGCTCCTTTAAATTCCATAGGGTCACGTACAATGCTCCCAAACAAAATCATATCCATCATTAAATCAAACCACCGTTCAATGCAACTTCTTTTAATTTCATATTGGGCAGTGTTACTCAATTCGAGCCTCAGACATTTCGAACAAAGGTGTTTTTTTAACAATAAAACATGATGATTTAACCAAGATAAATAAAATTTGTTATCGGGAACTCAATCTTCAACATACTACAATTTCCAATGAATAGGTGAGTACATACTTCTTTTCACAATTTCCAAGCAAGGGACCAATTAAACTCGTGCCTAGTTATTGGAGCAAGAACATTGATCTCATCAACTCAAACTAGAGTAAGAAATGCTTTCACTGTAATGGGTAGGGTTCAAGATATTCCAATGACATTAAGTGGTAGAGACAACATGGCAATTTAAATAGAGGGTTTGACAGTTGCATAGCACAAAAAATCATTCCATAGATGGTTTTCATTATTATAATCGATCACGGATAATATAATAATAATTCACAACATTTCTATCAATTTCATGAGCTTCGTATAAAAAGACTGTAACTTCCGAAGAATAAGTGAATCCCACACTTTCTTCATCACAACATAACAAGTGTCCAATTAAAACCTGTGCCCAAACCAAAATAGCATGAATAGTGCTCCCACCAAAATCTGGGTAAGCAATTTCCTCATATCTGTATAAGGTTCACCACACAAAAGTGACAGTGAGGTCATAAGAAGGCAGGCTAACAATCGAGGGTTTGGCTAGGATAAGACATGAAAGGTTTTAGTCCATCATCATATTTCAGTTAAACATTCAAAGGGTCGAAATTATGGCATGGGTATACTAACCACAAAGATCAACAATGTCAATTTATAGCTGGGGTATTCACAAAACCCATAGGTAAGGCTGATATAACCCATTTCAATAGGGAGGCCAAACCCACAATACAAAACCATAGGAAAGGCAGGCTCAACCACAAATTTTACTCAACAAATCTTTGCGAACAATTACACACAACAAAGACACCACTACCATTTTTAATTCCAACTGTCTCAGAATGACCACCACATGAAACCAAGGATGCAAGCATAAATACACAGTTCCAAAAGAAACATTATGACAACTTGAGAATTACACAGACCATGAGCAACCAGAGACAACATTTTGATTTAAGGTCAGAGTAAATTTCATGGATGGAAAAGTAAGAAAACCCCATAACTGTAAAATATTGCGTACGGAGAAAAACCAAGGTTGTATACTTCCTCCATGACTGAGCAAAGAAGAGCAACAACAACTAACAGAGAAAAAATGCAAGAATGACTAGGGTGACGGGCTCAAGGCAAGTTTGAGTGACATGAATTTACTTCACATCGCTTCTTCCTTCACATTTTCATTCATCGCTTAGTACAAGCCAAGCCCACTAGCAAACTCACCATACCATTAACATTCAAAACCATTAATACAACCAAATATTCCAAACTTTCCATGTTACAATTTTCAAAGTGTGTAATATTCCAAAGTGTGCCACCCCTTGCCACTATCCATATTTCTCATATGAAAACTTTCTAGGAACGCAACCAAATTGAAATTCAACCAATGCACATAACATTATTAGCAAGGGTTGAGGTGATAACCCAATATTTTCTATGGACAATATACAATATCAAAATAAAAACTGGAGTGTATTTGTTTCATCCAAAAGGTAGGATAATCATATTTCATGAGAGATAATCAAGATCATATTGTTCCTTGTTTCAATCACCTTGCCCACAACATATTATCATAAGCATTTTAATCATGATTTGAATAAAATGAGTTGTAGAAACTACGTCGCAACTAATACATAGGCAAACAAAATATAAGTGTCTCTTCTTCATCATAGTGCCATACGTTAAACAAGGGGTCCCACCTACTAGTATATTATTAATATAGTTAAATAATAAATCTTGGCAATCATTTGGGAGCATAATATCCAACGTTTCCCTTTCAAGCATCAACACCCAACATGTGTCACAGGTGTCTTCCTGCTAGCCGTATGCCCATGATAAGTTTGAAGACGAAATATTTATAGAAGGTGCCCAGGATTGGGAGGAGGTGCTTAAGATAAAATCTAACCCCAATATGACAAGATTTAAATCCATGACAATGGATGAGCAAGTTGAAATGATAGAATAGAAATATCAAGAATCCCTCAAGGTTAGGGAAGAAAACAAATCAGTAGAATCCACAGAGACACAAAGGAGAGGGATACTATTTCTATAAGAAGCCCAAAGAGTCATCCAAAGGTTAGAAAATGATCCCCAACTGAACCCTTTGATAGAAACCATAAGGGTCATCCCGCTTGACACAATAAATCTCGTAGAAGAGCTAAATGGCTCAAAGTCAACCCCACTAGAGGAGAACGCTCATCCAAAAAACCCAGACATTATGTAACAATAGGCAAGTTCACCGGTCACTACTACAACGCAGTTGGGGGAAACAAGAACATAAAATGGGACGGATGTGTCTGACGTCCTCATAAACGTAATTACCATATATGACGATGAGGAAATCTTAGGGGTTTTGCTCATAACCCCAGTACCAATCATGGAGGAGGGTGAACCAGGGGAAACATCTACTCTAACTCCTTAAGCTTTGAAGTCAATTAACCAAGAAGGAGATGAAAAGTACAAAAGCATGGTGGACACTGAATTTGTCGACCAATTGGGAATTCATCCTAATATGGACAACTCCAAGGAGGAGTTGGGCTCTGTTGAATGGGAAGAAGAAACACAACGATCATAAATTGACATCTCAATAGCCGATCCTCAATTAAATGATGATCCTTTTCTCCTCTCCCCATCTAAATCCGAGACTTCACCAACCAACGAACCCCAGTAGGAGTCCAAGTCACTAGGACATACAAAAGTTCCCCCTACTAAAGAACTACAAGAGCCGGTCATTGAACACATATATACGAAAGGAATCCTAGGCAACACTCTGACCTGGGGAGATCAAAAAATTCCTAAGCAAGTGGACAAGATCGCTGATATACAAGCAATAGCTTATGATAGAAAGAGAAAAATTGTGATGAGAAGGACAACCAAGAAAAGGAGGCCCACACTTGATAGCACACTCCTCATCACCACAGAAGAAACACTTCTCAACAAAAAAAATGCTAAGACAACTGAGTCGATCATGGGAGGAATGGATATAACTGATGC
>JASDQU010949755.1:17671-28876 GCA_032191745.1 Picea mariana | reverse complement strand
TCATCATGGTTCATCATCATAAAAATCCAGATCACTTGCGAGCAAGTGTCCCCAAAGAATAAGTTTTGTCAGTGCGCCAGAGCGGGATGTTACAGAAGTTTGACTGTAGATAACTAGAAGACCATACCAGCAGAGGTTGCAGCAAGACGAGTAGAAAGTTTAGAAGTTAATCATTATAAGAAGACTTGAAGAATTGATAGTATCTCTATGTGTTTATGAACACCCTGAACATAGTATAGTAAGAGAGTTATAAGTGTTATAACTTTCATTAAGGGAGGAAGGGAGGTGCAAGGGAAAAAAATTCAAAGTCAAAAAGTCAAATCTAATAGGACTTGTGTTAATGGTCGCATGAATCAAATTCAATATGAAGAGAAGCATAGATTGAATTTCATTGTGAAATGAGTGGGATGTTAGAAAAAATATCACATATCGACAACAATTCTAAAGAGGGTGATAGGGTGGTTCTAGGGCAGGCTACAAGAATGTAGGGGGTTGTAGCCTCCTTCCAGTTACAGCTAGTAAATAGGGTTTCGAGGCATCCTTTCAATGGTAGTTGATAAACTAGGGGTTCATAGCCTCCTTCTAGTTGAAGCTGGTAAATATGGTGTCAAAGAATCCTTTCAATGGTAGGTGATAAACTAGGGGGTCGTAGCCTCCTTCTAGTTGCAGTTGGTAAACAGGGTGTCAAAGCATCCTTTCAATGGTAGTTGATAAACTAGGGAATCATAGACTCCTTCGAGTTGTAGTTTGTAAATGTGGTGTGGAAGAATCCCTTCATTCGTAGTTGAAGAAACTTGGGGACAGTCTCTCCATCAAGTTGTAGCTTGAAAATAGTTTTGTAAAAGAACAATTTATTAATGAGAAAAACATCGGTGGTTTTCCTTGTTGGGTTCCATGATAAAATCTTATGTTCATAAGGGTTTTTTGTTCATAATATATTTCTTAATTGAATAATTAATGTGTGTGCTTAATATTGAAGGAATTAGTAAGAAATAATTAGGCGATATTTATTTACCCTCCCTCTCAGTATTGTTGGATATTCCATCAATTGGTATCAGAGCAAGGTTCCATTAAGAATAGTCTAACAAACTGAAAGGAATGTCAAATTAAGAACACATGGGTGGAAAAAATATTTACATTGTGAATGGAACTCTAATACCTGGAAAAGAAGAATACATATTTTGGAGTACAAGAATGGAAATTAATCTAAAGGCATTGGGACATAAATCATGAAATTCAGTGATCATTGATTACTTCCCACCAAACAGAGTAAGGACTCCAACTCAAAATAAATCCAAGAAAAGTAACTCAATAGCAATGAATACAATCCTTGAAGGATTACCTGATGATGTCAAAGAGAATATAGGGGAATGTGACTCTACAAAAGGAACTCTGGGACAAGATAAAATACTTCTACTCAGATGAGAAGTCAAACGAAGCATATCAATTAGAATAAAGTCTAGTCTACAAAATTCTAGTGATGAATATTCTTTTTAAGAAGACTCAGACATTGAAGCATAATTCAATCTTGAAGTTGAGATTGCATGTTCTTTGGATGAACTGAGAAAATATAAACACATGTGTAAACAACTAAAGGATATCATGCTGGAGGAAAGGAGGAAACAAGGTTCAAAGAAGAAAGAACTTGAGAAAATCATAGTTGAATTTAGAATCCAAGGCCAATTGGATCAAGAGAGATTGGAATCCTTGGAACTATCTCTTAATAAGGAGCAACAAAAGGTTGAAGACCTCAAATAACAACATCTAGAAATTGAGGAAGAAAATCAAACCTTAAAAAGACAACTAATGTCTTGACAAGAGGAGATACACAGTTCAAGACAATAAGCAGCCATTAGCATGGAATAAGCCAAGAATTTAAAACAATAATTTGTTGGACTCAAGGATCAACTGAAGACTGTTGAAAAATTCAAAAAAGGAACTGAAGCCATTGACTAAATTCTCAGTCTACAAAGATATCCCTTGAAAACATTTGGCCTTTGATATGACCAAGTACACATGGTTAAAGTATCAAGTATTATTACTCAGATCTATGTAGAATATGGCAAGTGTTGTGATGATACCTCTAAATAAACAACTATGCAACATAAGGATGACAAGAATGCAAAATCCTATGATCAAGAATTTTCTCATCCTGCCAACAAGAGTAACATCAAAAGAAATAGAAATCTCAAGCAAGAAGACCAAAAAAATACTAGTACAAAAGTGCATCCTATGGCTATTTTTTTTTATTACGGTCACAAGGCTGCTAACAACACAACCAAGAGACACAAGTTAAAAAAACAAGAAAATAGATGTAGTTCAAGTGAAATGAAAGACCCTAACAACAATACTGGGCTTGGGTATGTGAACAAAGAAAGTATTATTCCCCCTACTTTCAATACTAACAAAAAGGAGTTAACAAATGAATTCATTTTCAGAAAATCTTCACAGATGTTTAGGAGTTATTGTTATTCATGTAATAACTATGGACATAAATCTATGAATTGTAGACCATATGGAAGGAAAAACTTGAGGGTTAATAAATATAACCTTAAAGATAACCAAAAATAAATCAAGTTAAAAGAAAAAATTATAACTTCTTAGCACCTCTACAAGAAGGGAACCTAGAATTCTTCAGATGTCATAGTTATGGACATAAAGCCAATAATTGTAGATTAATGGAATTCTTAGAAAAAACAAAGTTCATTAGAGAGAAAAAGAATCTTTGGAAAGAAAAAAAAAACATCAAAAGAGGAATGTCTTATTTCCTTGAAAGACCAAGATAAAGAAAATCTATGGTATGTTGATAGTGGGTGATCAAAACATATGACATGAAACAACGGAAAATTCTTGAACTTAAAGAAACAAAAGAATACTCAACCTCTTCTGTGACACTCATGGAATAAAAAAATAATAATAATTCTACTGCCAGAACACCTCAGCAAAGTTGGATTGTTGAGAGAAGGAATATATTAGTCTAGGAGGCTACAAGGACTATGCTCATTGAAGCAAGATTATCTTATGGATATTGGAGGTAATTTGTAGGCACAACAATATACACATTAAATAGAGGACAACTCAAGATTAATAGTAATAATTATCCTTATGAACTATGGTTTGGGAGAGCTCCTTAGATAAAATACTTCAAGGTCTTTGGAAGTAAGTGCTACATTAAAAGGATTGATGTGAATCTTAGAAAATTTGATACTAGATCTGATGAAAGTATATTTATTGGATATGCTTCTACCAAGAAATAATAAAGATGTTACAATCTTAGATTACATAAGATTGTTGAGAGTGCATATGTCAAGGTGGATGATTTAAAATCAATAAGGATCAAGTATCAAGAGACCATACTTGAAAATGAATGAAAATTTTTGTAGCACTCAGGTGATGATGAGAATAGATTAAGTACAAATCTGAAAATGAAAATATTGAACGATGTAGTTCTTTGAAATAGTAGGTTATAAGAACATAGTGTTTTCATGGAATTCAGAAATAAAGAATGACTTGGATGATGTGCTGTAGTCTCATACAATGTATTCTTGGAAAAATCTAAGGTAGATCACATGATAGCACTTGATGAGGAAGTAAATGCCTTTGAACTGGAATGTGATGGTAAAAATGATCCATGGAAAGAATGAGCAGCCGATCGATGCATAGGAAAAGGTGAGAACACTCAACATCCATCCAATCAAGAAATTGACGGTGTGGATCATATCATGTAACGGGATTTATCCCACATTGGAAGTGTGAAAACTATTATGTGGGTTTATATAGAAATCCATCACTATACTTATTATGCACGTAGTGAAAAGCTATGATGGGGGATCTAGGTGCTTGGAATTCACTAAAATATCACTAGCTTGGAGGCCGAGATGACCTGTTAGGCCCCCTACCTTTCGGTCAAAATGACAATAACTATCGATCTGAAGACGAAGGATCTCGACTGTTCATTGGAAATATTATATATATATATATATATATATACATTGCACATCGGTCATATGGGTGACCATGGGCTTAAGGGTCATTTTGGTTGGTAGAAACTAGAAATTAGTGGAATGAAAAAATGGAGGATCGCCAAGTTTGTCATCAGTTGAATAAAAGTCCAATTGTCGAAGACCACCAAAAACGTCAGATAAAACTTGGACAATAAAAATAAAAAAGACATTTAAAGAAGATTTTTTTTATGAATTAAAGAAGACATCAAAATCATATTGAATAAAGATTGATACATCTGATTAGAGATCGATGAGAAGAAATGAATAGGTCAAAAGGTTGTTTGAAAAGTAAAAGGTTCAGTTTCTTAGTGTTCCACTAAGATAACAGTATCCACATCGGAAGAAATAGAATGTATATAGTAGTATACATGGCATCCTCTAGAAATGATAGGCGGAGAGATCTTGTCAATAAGAAAAGACCCTTCAGAACAAAGGGGAAGAGAACCTAGAAGAAGAGAGAGAAGATTGATAGGGGGAGTCATTTAGTTATGAGAAGAAAAGTATGATTGTAGGAAGAGTTACTCGAGTTCATATTTTGTTCAGCAACATTCAAACATACAGAGCATTACCAAAGGGGGAGCAACCCTTTTCCATTGATGTCAAAGGGGGAGAGTAATTTCATAAAGAAAACCATCATCACGGGGGAGTTTGTGTACAAATTTAAAGTGTTTCCCTCGATGACAAAGGGGGATATTGTTGGACATATTGTCATTGATGTCAATAGTCAATGTCTTTACATTATAATGATGATTTGGTATGAAAAAAGCGATGAAAATCCATGTACAGAAGTACTAACAAATTAAGAAGCTCAGGAGGGTTAGCGACTGAAGATCAGAAGCTCATAAGAGATGATTCAAAGGAAGCTCAGAAGGGAAAGCACAGTTTAGAAACATGATTGAGATTGTAATCCCCACAGCACAAACCTGGACCATTGGATACACAGCTCTAGATCAAGGGCATGGATTGATTGCAGAGTGCAGAGGGAGAAATAAACTACATGCTATTTCCAATATCGCAATTAGTATAGATCATCAGATCTCATCGACTCAAAAATTGAGGACTTTGGTTAACTCACCAACAATCGCACAACTTCAATTGCAGACTTTATGCAACAAATTAAACCACACACAAGTTAGGGTTCCACAATTCACATCAATCGTTGGATCAACTTAACTAGAAGGATAGGATAATAAAAGATGAAGACCATCTGATATGAAGTCCTGAAGTAAATGAGGACCACCTGATCTATTCATAGCATGCCAAGGTAGCAGTGGTCAACTTTGACACTGACCACTTCGGGAGAAAAGGGTTGAGAAAAAGTAAGATCACCCAAAGGGCGAAATCCCGAAGTAAATGTGACCTGTATGATATGACAAACACTTCAAGGGATATTAGGACCATCAGATCATGTTTAATGGAAGGACAAAGTAAGCCACAAATTTCCCAAAATAGACATAAGTCACATGAACTGAAGAAACACTTCAGAAGATATCCCGACTGTCGGATTGATCAACGTAGAAGGATATCTTAAGCAAGGCCAAAGGTCCTAAATCATGAATAACCAAATTCTCGACAGGCGTTGGATCATATTAAGCCTTTTTGGGTTAAAGAATGACCATTGGATGAAGTTAGTTACTCGAGGATTACTATTCGGGGAATCTCACTCCAAGAGAATTGAGAAGTGGGAAAGTGAATAAATCTGAAGTCCCGAAGTCTTGAAATTTCTTCCTCCATCAGATCTAAGGAGCACTTTGATATCAATGATTGTCATCATGTCAAGGTTAGCAGCAATGAACTTCGACGTTGACCACTTTGGCAAAAAAGGATCCAAAACATATGAGTTCACATGAAGGCTAGAGCTCCGAAGTCATGGAGTAAGACACATGGTACACACGTTGAGAGCCCACATCATCAAGGAGACGTGGTACATTCAGATGGTGACAAGTGCCAAGGTCCAGTTGGCATTTTAGACAATGTAAGTCACAAATTAGGGTGACACATGGAAAATAGTATTAGGGTCCATGTCATCTTGGGTGATGTCATTACAACACATCACTCTAATTTTATAGCCTTCGGGAATGATCAACTTATCCTACTAGAAAAATTCTTGAAGCACCAGAGTTTCAAAGTCATGAACTAACATTGGTCGTAGATATTAGGTCCTCTAGGATGAATCATGACTATTAGATCAAGCATAGTGGAAGTATAGCGTAAGATGTACTAAACAACTAACATCAAAGTGGTCTCTATAGTGAAATTACTTATTCGGTAGGTAAACCTTCTGGGGGATTGAACTACTTCATAGTTCGAGTAGCTCGGAGTCCCAGAGAGTTGAAGCTCCGAAGTAAGATCTGATCATCCGTTGAGAAGGAAGATTCACGATCGAGATCCTAAAAGGCGCACAATGATAAGGCCATTAACTAAGAGGCTTTTTGAGGTTGCCCAGACCATCCACTCAACCACAGATTAAGATAGAACAGTATCATCTATGAGTATATAGAGAATACATAATTCGACGAAATGACTCTCGAAAGTTGAAATATTGCAGAGGTTGGAAGTCCCGAAGGATGAAAATCTGAAATAACGATGGTTGTCCATATCAACCTTTGATTAAGTCATAGCCATTGGATAAATCAGTAGAAGTATAATGTATGGATTGAAGATAGACCATTGATTTGGTTTCAAGACTCATTCTAACCATTGAATCCATATGTGTGAGAGGTAACCACTTCCGGAAGTTCAGAGTTCAAAATATTGGATGATTCTAAGAGAGAAATCACCCGAAGGCCGAAGTCCGGAGGACTAGGTTCTATCACTTGGTCATGGGTTGCAAATGTATAAGTCCTGAGGCGCTGATAACATTTCATAAATTAATAAGCTCATGGTTTTGTGCATATGGTCATTGTTGACGGTAAAAATTGCAATGAGGATTTCACCCGCAAAGTATTGTTAAAGTCTATTATTTATAAGCTAATGATATATATAATACTATTAGATGGGACCCCCTTGTAGATTGTAGGATCATATCTAGTTCTTATTTGATGTTTATGTTGTTTTCGACAATTCTTACAAGGTTCTACATGATTGATGATGAAATATTGGTTTTATCTACGACATAATGGCAAATGGGTAATGCATGCTATGTCTAGGTTTCGTTACTCTAAGCTCTAATTTTATGAATGAATAGCTTATATTCATGTTGATGGCATTGTTATTTAAGCCATGAATCGTCATGTGTAGTACCTGCAAAAGACACATGTTAGTTATAACAATAAATAAGAACAATAGAAAAGAGACCTATGAAAAAATCTAAGGAGAAGAAACTAAACTATGCTATAATATGCTACATTATATGTGTTTGAAATTTAAGAGGGTTGATGTTAGTCCTAACTAGCAATGTTAGTGGATGTTAGTGGTGATAAGATGTGATTGAGTTATATGAAGGCACATTTGATATAGGTTACAGTTTTGTCTTGGATTAATGGCTAGTAGGATTGGGTGGCGCACTTGGCAAGTAATGGATGTTAGTTCTGATGCATGGATTAGTTGAATGGATTAATTGATTGTTGGCTAGCATGCACTAAGTAATTGAATGTGTAGAGGATGGAAGTGACGTGCATTTACTACACATCACTCCATACCTCTCCCACTGGTCGTCACCCTACCTTGGCTATTGTCCAATTGTTTTTGCTGTGGTTAAGCTCCAATATTCAAGTGACGAAGGAACTGCTCGACCAAGCTCACATTTTTAAGGATTTTTGGTTACAATTATGTCTTTTTCGCCATCCATGAACTCGTTCTGTTTATAAAATAGATATTGGATGAGTGATGTATTGTTCTGTTCTTTTCTTTAGAATGGAAACTATCTAAACTCATGATATTTCTCTGGAATGGTTGGTTGTATGTTTTTCATTGTAAATGGAAAAATTGGATAGTGCAAGTCACGATTTCATTGATGATTATGTGTGGTGGAAGCCATGAAGGCTCTCTGTTGTCTTAAGGATTTTTTTTGGAGGGTTTCATTCGGTCCAGACTTGCTGGTCATCTCCACACCATTCTTGTAAACATACCCAGTCCTATTTGGTGTTATGGGGTTGCTGTGTTTGATTTTGAACCACCTCGGGTCACTGCATATCGTTTTCACCTGGTTGTGGGCTCGTTTATGTTATTGGTGTCTGCACAGTTTGTTGTGATGGCTATTATGCCAAGAGGATTTCTTTAGGTTTGGTTGCTATTTCATGGCTCTGTTTTTATATCATCATTATTTGGTTGGTTTGGAAAACCATGACGATTATGCCCTGCGTGTTTTCGGTGTTATTATGAGCCAGTAAGAAGCCTCTGCTCCTCTGTTCATAGTCTCTCTTACCTATTGTGAACTGTCACCGTGCCTTGCAAGATAATGGTTAGGTGGCCTATGTTTCCACCATGTTGTCTCGAAGGGTTCTCACCTGTTGTTGCTGTGGTCGACTCCAGACTCCTTGTTTTGGTTCCACTGAGCAAACCCTTGATTACTTAGACCTCAACCTTGATTATTCAAAGCCTGAGTTTGATAAATGAACCAGTTATTTCCGGTCGAGTGTATTGTTGATTTTTATGAGTTAATGGAGTAGCGTTGACAGTGTTTGTTTAATGGCTCGTATCTGTTAATAGAATTGGAAATGGTTTTTTGTATTGGGACATGGTTGGTGCATTATTAGCTTAGCATGGTTTAATTGGTTGATTTAAGAAATGGAATTGGGAATACAGTCATTGCCTCCTTGTGTTGGATTGATAACTCAAAATGGTTTTATGGTTTGATTGGGAGTATACCTATTTGCGTTATGCATCAGGTTATGTGTTTCCTACAACATGGTATAAGTTGAAATGATGGTCGTTGTTACTACGTGTTTAAATTGCTTGATCGGGATTGTTGCAATTTAAAGTGTTGTAGTTGTGGCTTGGTTTTCCAATGGGAATGTTTTATGGATATCATGCATCATATCATTTTACTTCACCATAAGATATGGGCAAGGGTTTTATAACAGTATTAGAGGAATGGAATCAAGCATGATTTTAAAGGACTTGTGTCTGTGTTTTATTTGAAGAAGTAATTTATGGACAATGGTTGATGGTTTTAATGTTGAACATGGTTGAAATAAATGGTTCTGTGTTCATTGGAATTTGTTTTAAAATATTAAATGGAAGGAGTGAGAGGAAAAAAAATTCTTATACAGGTTGTTTGGAAGGCATATTGTTTTGAGTAATATAGCGATGTGTTAGTTAAAAGTGTTAAGGATTTAAATGTGAATAGTGAGAACATTTAACACACAGTAATGGATAAATTATACACAGTAATTTCTAATGGATCTTAGTAATTATTTCCTTAGTGTTGGATCATTTGCATTAAATACAAAATTGTTTTATGGATTACTAAATTGATTTTATGAACAATATTCGCTCTTTTCCCCTACCATTATTTCACTTTTCTCTAATTACAATCCCCTCGCCTTCCCATATCCATTATCCACTCCGTGTTCCTCAAATTTAATTACAGTTAAGAGGAACATTGTATTGTAACAATTTAAGATTGCAAGGATGGACTAGAGTGATAGGTTCTTTGGTTTACATTACTGTTGATTTTTTTTTTCTGTGAGCAGTAATCATGATATTGTCCCTCTCATTTTAACATTTTTTTCTCAATACAAACAACTCTCTTATCCCAAAACCTTTGTTCACCCATTTCTCATTGAAAACTATTAAACACTTTGTATGGATTGGATTACATGAGTCTGATATGTTGTTGAGCCAACATTTATTTCATATTTTTAAGGGAGTTGTCATGAATCGTTGTTAAAGAAAATATTTTCTAATCAATTGTGCATACATGTATGACATCTTTCAGCCAAGGTAGCCATGGCAGAGGTAACCGAGGAAGAGGTAATTAGAATAGGGGCCCTAGAAGGCCAAGATTCTCCATACACTTTGATGTTGACTCACAAGAGTTAGCCTAGCTATTTCAAGCTGGGTTTTTTAACTGGATTGGGCAAGGAGTGGTCCAACCTAGGCTTGAAAGGCCTCCCTTCCAATCCTCACAGGTTCCTAGTATCCCCATTCCACCTCATGTCTCATTGCAACCTAAATTTCCCGAGAATGATAGATGGAAAGAGATTGTCCACCCAACAATATTCCAACATCATGGTTGTCCCAATTTGTCTTTACCTACTCCCTCGCTTATAAATAAAATTGTCCAAGATGCCCCTGTCCACTCACCAATTTAGTCTTCACATGTGAGTAAAAGGTTTAAAAATGAGGTCCACCATTCCCCTGACAAAGGAAAATCCATTCCTATCCCTTCCTCACCCTCCAATGGCTTTGATAAATTTGTGTCCTCCCGCATGAACTTGAGGGATGATTGCTCTCATGTGATCAATGATATTAGGCCTAAAGGCTCATCACAACCTAAGGCAAATTCAAGGAGATCAAAAGGTGACAACACCAACAAGGGAAATATTGTAGTTCAAGGTGGAAAATATGGATTTTACGTTTATTTATTTATTTATTGTTAAGAACAGTTGACTTCTGATTTTTTGGACAACATGTTATTTTTGGATATAAGGGTAATATATTTTGGAAATAATTTCAAATATCATTGAGTGAAATTGTCAAATATGAATGTGATGATGGGAGTGACAAGGAGGTATGTTTGGTTTAATTAACTAGTTTTCTTATGATTGTTAAAAGTTAAAGGGAGTCACAAGGGGTGCCACCTACTAGTCATTATTTATTTAAAAACCCTTATTATGATTCATTACTTTTCCCCCTAAATACACGTTTGTTGATTTTTAGTTAACTTAACTACTGAAGTAGTTTAACCAATTCTAATTTTCTTAAAGGAAAAAGGAAAGGGATGAATAAGAGGGGAATAGAAGGAGAAGCATACCAAGGTTTTCTCTTTGAGTTTTTGTTGAGATAATTCAGTTTCCATTAATTCCTTAATTCATTAGAAGCCAAGTTATTTTTTTTTGATAGAAGGGTCCTATTGTACACAACAAGATTCACGGTTGAATTACATCTTTTAGACACTTGTTTTTTAGAGGTGTTGATCTATATTTGTTAGTTTGTGTAGACTTGTCTATTTGTGAATCATTTTTCATGACTTACAAAGGCTATTGTGAATATTCTAGTGGGCAACAATCTGTGGCAAGCTAATCCAGCTTTTCAA
>JASDQU010949754.1:2313-27982 GCA_032191745.1 Picea mariana | reverse complement strand
TGGTTTGATTCTCCCACTCCCTTGATGGGATATTGGTAATCATCTCCAAGTGTCACTTTCTGAGAAAAATTCTTTTCTAAGATACAAGAGAGAATGTTTCTTTGTCCCGTCATGTTCTTGGATGCACCACTATCAATGAGCCAAGTGTCCTCTCCATGTGTTATAGATCCTGAGAGGGCCGAGATTAAGGCATGGTCTTTGATATTCTCTCTTATCATCTTTGTGGGTGGCTCTTCATCTTCAACTACATGGGCATGGTGCCTCTTATTTTTTCTCTTGTATTCTTCTTGTCTGTCTGGACAAAATTTTGCAATCTGTCCCATCTTGTCACAATGATAGCATTGTACAGATGAGTAATCTCTTTCCCTTTGTTGCCCTTTCTTCTGAAATCTCCCTGGATGAGATTCTTTATGATTAAATTTGTTTGATTGTTGAGGCTCTTTATGAGTCTCCTTTTGGAATTAGGGTTTCTTCCTTCCTCCTTTGGTGTGAGTAGCTAGGGATTGATCATCATCTCTTGCTAGTAATGCTTCACGGTTAGCTACTCTTGTTTCTTCTTGGATGCATTTTTCCCATAGACCATCAAACAATAATTTCTCTTTTCTGGTACAAATCGTTTGGATGAATGCATCCCAAGGTCTTGTGATACCATTTTGGGTTGTCATCACAAGTTCGTCTTCGTCTATAGTATCTTCGATTGCTTCTAGTTGTTCTTTGAATTGAGATATTCTGGAGAAATATTCTTGAATCGTTTCTCCTTTCTGCATCCTTGTATTCTTCAGTTGACTTCTTAGATTCATCTTCGGGTTTATTTTCTTTCCTTCATACAGTCTAGTCAAGGAATCAAACATTTCTTTTGAAGTCTTCTTAGATGACACATAAGGAATCAAGTGGTCTTTTATTGAATCTGCAATGATTCTTTTGGCCCTGATTGTGTCCTTTTGATGCTTGGTTTTTTCTGCAGCATTGTCGGGTTCCAGAATTTCTCCTTTGACGAATTTTGATAGGTCATTCTCTTCAAGAATGAGTCCAATCCTATACTTCCAGGCACGAAATTTTTCCATACCTTCCAGCTTGTCAACAAGCTTAGTGCTTGTAGACATCTTTTACCTGGAGCTAGGAAAATGATCGAAAAATGAAAATGCTCAAAATCAAATTCTGAACTTACCAAGAGGTGTGCTTGGATGAGGCAAGTAGCCTAGTGTGTTTGGATATGAGAAAATCCAACTTTTTCTCCTCCAAACTTGATCTGCGGATTTCTGGACTGGTGCTTCTGGTTTTCTAGTACCTCTGGTACTCTGGTACTTCTAGTACTTCTGGTACACTGGTTTTCTGGTACTTGGTGAAACTAGGGTTTCACTTTTTGGGAGATCCAGCCACTGTAAAGGTGCGCTGAGAGTGCCAAAGTAATCCTTGGGGGAGGGCACACTTTTCTAGATGGTTTTAGGGCTAAAAATCTTCACCATAAAAAAGCCCTAATTTTCATGTACGGTAACAATGACGTTTTTCACTCTTGTGAAAGATGCTCTCTTCAGCTTGGCTCTGATACCATGTTAATGTTTAATCCATTATTATAGTTCTTTGCATTTCAATAAATAACAAGAAAATAAGACAAGATCACTGAGAAATACACAATCACAAGAGACACATCATTTATCCTGGGAAACCCTCTAGGGGAAGAAAACCCAACAAAACTTCCTTATTATAGATAGCAAATACAATGCCAAGAGATAACTTAAGCTAAGATAGAATATTCTCTCCCAAAGATGCGCCACTCTCTCTCCTTCTTCTCTAACTGCAGTTACAAAACTTGTCTCTCAAATGAGCAAGTGAGTTGTGTCTAAGTGAGGCGCTAGCCTCCTTATTTATACAAGACTAGCACGTGTTAAGTGTCTCTTCACTGGCAGGGCCGACTTATCAAATTGGGTGGTTATAACCACCTTTATTATATTTCAGGGCCTCTTGATATATTATGGGGCCGNATTACATTATGACCAATCCAAAAAAGGGGATTTGGTCCTTATACAATAGCCGACATGATCAATCCACAATGGGGATCGATCCAATGAATAGTATATCAAATAATAATAAGAATACACTTTGTAGTTACATTATTTTAACAAGATGTTAAGAATTGGAGTGTTTCTTTCCATGTCTTGGTCGAGCCCCGAACTGTCATGTATCATGGTGTTTCCCTCATTATCACTGTTGTTGGGAAGCATTGCATAGTTGGGTTTTAGTATCACCCAAAACTTTAAATGGAAGCTTGCATATGTTTTTGGTTGGCCATGGGTTGTGCTCAGGCATTCTCTTCACGATGCTTTTAAGAGTTTTTTTCCTTGCGTTCTCTGTTGAGGGTGGTTGATTGTCATGTTTTGGTAATCCTCACTATCAAGAATATTGTTAGAGGTTATGCGTCTGTGGTGAATTTCAAAAGAGCATGAGTTGTCTGTGTCTTTGAAGACTATCCCCTGATTGAGCCATTTGTTGTTACTTCTATGTGATAAAAATTTTAAAAGGCATGAGTTGTTTGCGTCCCTGAGGACTTATTCATTTGGTTGATCTATCTGTTCTTACTTCCATTTGTTGTGTTAAACCCTAATAACGATCTTGATATCATTGAAAATCTAGTCGAAGGTAAAGAGCATTGTGTGTTTTCTTGGTCGATTGGGCACGATTTGGCTCTGTCTCTCGTTGGAAAATTTTTAAAAGAAGTCTGATCATGTTAAATTTACGAGAAGCTCAGGGTCAGAGTTGCATGTTATTGGTTGAATGCTATTTCGAATCAATACTTGTGTGGATTTTATGGGATGAACACCTGTGTGTGATTGAATTGGGGCCCGATTATGAGTTTTAATTCCCATTTGATTGTGTCGAACAATGTTTGGAAAATCGTTTGATGGTGGTTAATACTGGGCCTATTCTTATTTTAGTTTAAGGAATAAATATTGGATGTGAATGGCTGGAATCATTGTGCATATTTCTATTTGATTTTAAAAGGAAAATGATTTAGCATTGGAATATGAATGACTATGGCTCAACGAATTATTATGTTATCATAAAATGACAATGTTACTATCATGAATTCTATATAGATATTGTATAGATGCAAGGGCTATTGTAAATGAGTATTNCCATGGGTTGTGCTCAGGCATTCTCTTCACGATGCTTTTAAGAGTTCGTTTCCTCACGTTCTCTATTGAGGGTGGTTGATTGTCATGTTTTGGTAATCCTCACTATCAAGAATATTGTTATAGGTTATGCGTCTGTGATGAATTTGAAAAGAGCATGAGTTGTCTGTGTCTTTGAAGACTATCCCCTGATTGAGCCATTTGTTGTTACTTCTATGTGATAAAAATTTTAAAAGGCACGAGCTGTCTGCGTCCCTGAGGACTTATTCATTTGGTCGATCTATCTGTTCTTACTTCCATTTGTTGTGTTAAACCCTAATAACGATCTTGATATCATTGAAAATCCAGCCAAAGGTAAAGAGCATTATGTGTTTTCTTGGTCGATTGGGCACGATTTGGCTCTGTCTCTCATTGGACAATTTTTAAAAGAAGTCTGATCATGTTAAATTTATGAGAAGCTCAGGGTCAGAGTTGCATGTTATTGGTTGAATGCTATTTCGAATCAATACTTATGTGGATTTTATGGGATGAACACCTGTGTGTGATTGAATTGGGGCCCGATTATGAGTTTTAATTCCCAGTTGATTATGTCGAACAATGTTTGGAAAATCGACAGATGGTGGTTAATATTGGGCCTATTCTTATTTTAGTTTAAGGAATAAATATTGGATGTGAATGGCTAGAATCACTGTGCATATTTCTATTTGATTTTAAAAGGAAAATGATTTAGCATTGGAATATGAATGACTATGGCTCAACGAATTATTATGTTATCATAAAATGACAATGTTACTATCATGAATTCTATATAGATATTGTATAGATGCAAGGGCTACTGTAAATGAGTATTTCTGGGAATATGAATTTTTTTTTGAAGTCAACAAACATTATGTAAAGAAGTGACAGTTAAATGGTTTTGGTTTTAAAAGTGAATGCTTATTGGATTATGGAGTCTAAACAGAGTTATGGTTGTTGTTTGATTTGATTTATTTTTATGAACAATATCCATATTTCATTCCCTCTCATGCTATCACTTTTCGCTCATTATACCCCCCTCATAATCCCATTATAATTTTTGGCATCCATGTTCTTTAAAATAAATTAAAAACTTTGTATAACAGTGACAAAAGATATCACACAGAAATAGGTGGCAACAAATATTTGATTGCACACTTACATTATTTAATGAATTGTTGAGCAATACTCATGTATTTGTCCGCTCTCATTATATCACTTTTTCGCTCATTACACTCCCTCCAGATGTCCCATGAACCCTATTCACTCCCTTCTCAATTGACAATTATTAAATGATTTCTTATGGATGGATTTGCATGGGTCTTGTGTGAATTTCTGAGCCAATTATTGTTTCATGCAAGCAGAATGTCATGTATGGTATGTTAAGGGCTAGTCACTGATGAATTTATGCATACATGATGAGTTTCTTCAGCACGGCAAACCATGGTAGAAATAATAGAGGAAGAGGTAACTAGAATAAAGGGTCAAGAAGGCCTAGGTTCTCTATTCATTTTGATGTTGACCATATGATTTGAACCAACTGTTTCAAAATGGGTTCTTCAACTGGATCGGGAAAGGAATAATACAGCCTCGACCAGAGAGACCTCCCTTCCAGCCTCAAAACATCCTTGGTATTCGTGTGCCTCCTCATGTGTTCTTGCAACCAGAAATCCCTGCAAATGATGGATGGAAAGAGATTGTCAATCTGACAGTCTCTTACCATCATGGCTGGCCCAATTTGTCATTACCTCCTCCCCCACCTGTAAATCCTAATGTTGAAATTGCCCCTGTGCATTCACCTGTTCAATACTCTCATGCTAGTAAAAGGCTCAAAACTTATGTTCCCCATGTGCCAGATAAAGGCAAAGCTGTTGCGTCCCCTTCCTCTCCTTCAAATGACTCTTCAAAATCAATGTCCTCCTATATGCTTCTGAAGGATGATTGTTCCCATGTTGTTAGTGAGATACAACCTCAAGGTTCGAATCAACCAAAGGCTACTTCTCGGAAATCCAAAGGGGATAACAGTGATAAAATAAAGATTGCCTCTGAGAGTGGGAAGTATGTATTTTAATTTATGTATTTTTATGATTGAGTTGTTGAAGACAGTGGTTTGCAGAAAGTTTTGGATAACAAGCTAGTTTTTGGGATATTATGGATTATGTGAATATTTACATATTTTTGGATATGATTTAAATTATTTATGATATTCAAATATTCAAATTTTGAAGGTATTTAAGGGAGTTACAAGGCGACATGTGTTTAAATGATTATCTAATTGTGTTTTATTTTGAAAAGAATAAAAGAAGGGAGTGACAAGGGGTCCCACCTACTTAGTTATTATTAAATAAAGACCCTTAACTGTTATTATTATTATTATTATTTCTTCTAAACTAAAATTAGTTAAGTTCAACTAACTTAACTAAAACAAGTAGTTGAACTACTTCAACTTATTTGGAATGCATGAAATCCAAATGAGAAGAAGGAACAAAGGGGAGAATAGAAGGAGAAAATAAGACTAAGGTTTTCTCTTTTGTTTTCATGAGATAGTTTATTTTTCATTCATTCTTGATTTATTCAAAGCCTAATTCTCTTTTTGACAGCAGGGTCCTATTGTAGACAACAAGGTTCAAAGTTGAACCATATCATTTAGATGTTTGTTTTAGAGATGTTGATCCATCCTTGATAGTCTGTGTATAATTGTCTGTTTATGGATTGAGTTTCATAGCTGATAAAAGATATTTTGTAGAGTCAAATTGATAGCAGTCTGTGGCAAGTTGATCCATATTATAAATTTTAATTTTTTACTTCTTGTCAGTGTCCTTTTGTATGGTGTTCATCGAGGATCTCTAAATTATACTTTGATCCATGCCCTCACAGGGTTTTGTAAAGAGAAAAACACTTTTGATATCTTGGAATGAAATAAATCAGATTGCTATTCCGTCTCATTTGTGTGTATTTATGACTTGGTCACTTTTGATTTTCGATCTCCATATTTACTTTCTGTAATGTGCATATGTTTATGAAACTAAACTAAAATTTTATTTTATTTTTGCAACATTATTTTCATTAATAAATCAACGTAAGCCCTGGTAATT
This sequence comes from Picea mariana, assembly GCA_032191745.1. Classification (NCBI taxonomy): domain Eukaryota; kingdom Viridiplantae; phylum Streptophyta; class Pinopsida; order Pinales; family Pinaceae; genus Picea; species Picea mariana. The sequence continues at coordinate 21,741 of JASDQU010949754.1, read as the reverse complement.
AATACTTGTGGGTTGGGAAATTATTTATGAGGCTATAAAGAATAGGGTTATATTCCTGACTATCTTGTCCTAGCCAACCATGATTAAAAAATTCTTGAGTAAGATAATTCATATCTTTTCCTCAACATTTATTTGGCGACCATACTGGGGAGATATTCTATATCTCTCTGGTTGATTTAATTCGCATTATCATTGAATATTTTTATGTTTCTGCTTTTGATTCTTTGGCTGTTTTCTTTTCTTCATGACAGTACCGGTTACAAGGCAACCCAATATTGAGCCCGGTCTTAAAGGCCAAACCAACATTGCTCTAACCTTATTCGATACCATCTTAAAGACTGCGAATACCCGGGTTGAGGTTGAATGCCCATGGGTAGTAATTGAACAAGAAATAAGTGTTTAGGAACGTTGGGAGGCCAGACAAAGGCAGCCTAGGAATCACTTATAAGCTTTTTGTTCCCTAAAGTTGTGATCCTCTTTTCATGTCCTTAAATTCTCGTATCTCTAGGAGAAGAAGAGGATTGTCTCTTGAAATCACTCCTATCACTGAAATAGGAAGAGAGAGTGTTATTCTGTCATCCCAACAAAGCCCTCTAAGGAGAACTGTGTCTGATTCATCTAGTTCATCTTTCTCACTCCCACCCATCATTCACAAAATGGCATCTAGCGGTGGCATTGGAGGTGCCTCAACTTCTCAACCCTCGACCTCATCAGTGATTGACAACTTGTATAGTCATCAAATTCCAGTCCATTCAACTACAAACCCTGCCAAGGTCATTAAAAAGTATGGGCTCTTTTAATTCGAAGAGGATGCTACTTCTACCCCATGGCATGTATCCTCCCCTTTGAACCTAGCACTTGCTACTCATCCACTTCCTAAATTCAAAGAGCATCTCCTTAGGTTTTCTGGAAATAACACAGTCACTACAAATGAACACTTGGTGGCATTCTCTAATTCCTGTCACAATATAGGAGCTAGTGACAATGATACTTGTATGCTGCTTAAGTGTTAATTCCCTGAAAGGGAAAGCAATGACATATTTATTTGATCTTCCTCCCAATATTATTTCCACTTGGGAAGATTTATTTTACTGGTTCAAACTGACTTATGGGCAGTCTAAGAGACCAGTTGAAAAATTACGAAAATACAATGACATTGCGTATAAAGATGGTGAGACTATCAAGTCTTTCAAGTTACGTTTCACCAAGTTATATAATCAAATTCCCAAACTTATTCTCCCTTAGAACGAAGCCAATTTTATGCATTAGTATAATTCTCTACCTTCCTCTTACCGTCATAGGCTTGAAGAAAAATCCATTGACAATCTTGGTTCTTCTTTGCATACTTGTCTAGAGTATGAAGAACAATTTGAAAGAACATGTTTTCCCAAAGGAGACTCAATTAAACCAACGGGCATGTTTGGCCTCTTACAACTTGTACAAGATATGAATAACCGAATGATAGCGTATGAGCGAAAATGAAATGTCCATTCACTTACTCCCGGAGTCTCGTCTTCTTCTTCACCACCCTTTAGGAATTCAAATGAAAACATCTTTTAGCCTAAATCCATCATGCCTCACAGTTGGTGTAACTTTTGTGAGGAACACCACGAGGAAATTACTTGTGAGGTAAAGAAGAGTGCCAGAGATAAAATCTTTGGCAAAAGGCCTGAAACTACCATTGTTGTTCTAGATTTCGCAGAACCATAGGATGTCATGATCATAAACACTAGGAATAAATCATATGCTTCAAAAGGAAAATATGATCCCCCTCATACTTCTTCTAGCCCAAGCTCATCTTCACCGGTTGCTACTGTATAGGTTACTAAAACTCCTTACAGTCAAGGAGTCCTTTATCCTTTTCCCTCTTTCAAATATAATATTCTCAACCAGTTGTCTAACATCAAGGCAGATGCTACTCTTCTAGACATGGTTGTCGTCCCTGAGCAACAAAAGCATCTAAAAAATTTCATGGAAGGAAAAACTTCCACCATATCCAATCTCTCTGAAGAGGAGAAAGAAGAGGATTCTAGTGTAAATAAAGTAGGTGTACATAATTTTAGACACCCTGTAAAAAAAACTCCCATTTTTCATTTCTGTAAAGATTATGGACAAAATAATCCATTGTTGTCTAATTGATGGCGGTTCGGGCCCAGGCGTAATGTCAAAGATTATTATGGAAGAGATAGGCTTGTCTTGTACAAATAAAAATGCCAGAAGCATGCTCTCTTATAATAGTTTACAACAATCGACCATAGGTGAAATCAAGGACGTGACCTTGGTTTTTTGCGTGCATCCTAGAATAAGGACAACCCTTAATATTCAGGTGATTGACATGCCAATGAGTAATTATACAATCATCTTAGGAAGAGACTGGCAAGCTCTGACAGGTGGATACCTCTCACTCGATGGGACACACTTATTTGTTCCTCGGAATGGGAAAAACATCATAGTCCTAAGGGAGGGAAGGATTTCACCTTATATAGAAAGCATCCCACATCCTAATGTAAATTATATTGAAGAGGACCTAGGAGTGTATTCTATCTTTGCAGATGAGGATAACACTACCTTGGAATAAATCGACCTGGAGGATGGGATGTGGTATATGCACTTTGATGGTTCATGCTCCAACGAAGGTAATGGAGCTGGCATTATCGTGTACTCGCCTGTAGGTAAGATTCATAAATTTTTCTATAGATTAGAGTTTTCTTTCACAAACAACGTCACCGAATTTGAAACATTACTACTGGGCATTGAAAATGCCTATAATTTAGGTTGTGTTCACCTTACAATTTTTGGGGACTCTGAATTTATTGTAAACGTTGTATGCAAAATATATTCTCCTAACAACAAGTTAATAAAACTTTACACCCAAGCTGTTTGGGCGTTTATCTCGAACTTATTATCTTTTAACATCATCATGTCAAAATGGAATTGAACTCAATAGATGATAGGCTAACTGTTTTTGCAGCCTCTCCTACTTGGCAACTTCTGCCACAAAGACTTGATTGCACCTTTCAATCCTTATATCTCCCTCATATCCTTGACAATGTAGAGCCATGACATGTCTTTCCTAGTGATGAAAGCATCTGTGCTTTCATACAAAATGAACCTTATAAGCCCAAGGAGATTATATCCATGGAAAACAACAAAATTCTGAAGGGTTAGACTCCTCTAGAAAGTTAATTTTCATCACGTGATGTAGGAAACAAAGAAACACATAAAGAAGAGGAGCTAAAAAGGAAAGTGGGTGAAACCATTTCCTTGAACATTGGGACACCCGATTCCCCAAAGAATGTTAAGATTGGTGCCCAATGTACAGATGAAAAAAAGTTGAAATTCACTGAGTTACTTCACGAATTTCAAGATGTTTTATCTTGGTCCTATGAGCATATTTGTGGTTTTGATCCTACTCTTATACAACATGCCATTCCTATCAACGAGGGAATAAAAACGGTTAGGAAAAAACAAAGACCCATTAACCCCACACTTGAAGCGACTATTCATAAGGAGTTGGAAAAACTCTTGAAGGTTGGGATAATTTTCCCTGTTAAGTATTCTGAGTGGGTTTCCAATTTGGTTCCCGTTCGAAAAAAAATTGGTCAGATCCGACTCTGCGTTGATTTCTGTGCATTAAATAGAGAAAGCATAAAAGACCATTTTCCTCTCCCTAATATGGAAATGATTTTGTAGCAAGTTGTAGGGTCACAGATGATGTCCTTACTTGACAGTTTTTCTGGTTATAATCAGATCAAGGTAAAAAGGACAGATAAATATAAAACCACTTTTATTACATGTTGGGACACATTTGCTTATGAACACATGTCTTTTGGATTATCTAATGCAGGTGCCACTTTCCAAAGAGCTATGTAGATAGATTTTGATGATTTGATCGACAAAATTATTCAGATTTATATTGATGACTTAATTGTATATTCAAAGAACCGATCAAATCATTTTGGTCATATTAGAAAGGTTCTCATGCGATGTAGGAAATTTGACATTTCTTTAAATCCTTCTAAGTCTATCTTTGGCGTTACCAAGGGAAATCCCCTTGAGCACATTGTCTCCGATTCAGGAATAAGAATAGAGTCTGAAAGGATTGCTGCTATCCTAAATCTTCCTGCTCCTACTTCCAAAAAGGAGGTTCAAGCCTTTATGGACATTATCAACTTTGTCCATAGGTTTGTTTCTGATTTTGCTGTAATGGTCAAACCAATTCACAATCTTCTTAAGCAAGATCACTCCTTTTCTTGGACTGATGACGTCGAAAATGATTTCGTAAGTATTAAGAAGGCAATCAGTTTTTCACCGATTTTGGTGAAGCTAGATTTTGAGAAAGAATTTACGATATATACTAATTCCACAGAGGAAGCAGTCTCTGCTATCCTCATACAATGTGATGACCAAGCTAACGAAAAACTAGTATCTTACATGAGTCAAATCTTGTTAGATGATGAATTCAAATATTCTTATATTGAAAACATGCTTTCGCTCTTATTAAAGCCGTTGAGAAATTTCACCACTTTATCTTAGGTAAGCACACGTTGGTAAAAGTCCCTTTACCTGCTGTCAAGTTTTTTCTCTCACGGACTTATCTTTCAGGGAAACTCACACATTGGCTTGCCAAGATCCAAGAGCATGATTTAACCATCATGACTTCTAAAACCATTAAGGGACGTGACTTAGCCCTTCACTTGGCTCAACATGTTGAAGCACATGAAGAAATTGATGAACAATATAATCCTCTGTCAGCACTGTTTTACATGGACAGTCAAATCCTTCCTGTAGTTGAACATCCATGGTATAAAGATCTCGTATATTACTTGCAAAATCAGAGATGTCCATATAACTTAGATACTCATCAAAGGAGAATGCTCTGTCTTGAATCTTCCAGATACATCATTTTAGGATATTTCTTGTTTAGGAGATATGCCGATGGTATATTACTTCATTGTTTGAATAATGAAGAAGCCCATAAATTGTTACAAGAGACCCATGGATCTTCAAATTGTGCCATTCATGTGGGTGGCCACTTTTCTACTAAAACTAATGATTTTAAGATTATCAGGAAAGGGTACTATTGGCCTTCAATTTTTCATGATTCTTTTAATTTTTCAAGATCTTGTGACAAGTGCTAGAAGTTTGTTGGGAAAGAATGCCATTCTTCCATGCCTTTACAACCTGTCCTCCATAACTTTCCTTTTACAAAATGGGGTCTGGAATTTATCGGTCCTATTAATCCTCCATCTTTAGCAAGGCAAGTTTTCATCTTGACAACCACATATTATTGTACAAAATAGACTAAGGTTGTCCCACTTAAGCATTCATAGGATGAGCAAGTGATTTCTTTCCTTGAAACTAATATTTTATCTAGATTTGGCCTTCCTTTGGAAATTATTACAGACAACGGTCCTGCTTTTATTTCTGCTAAGTTGACTCAGTTACTAGCTAAACTGGGGGTTAAACATTTTACCTCATCAACTTATTATCCTCAAGGAAATGGGCAAGCTAAGTCTACTAACAAAAATATGGTTAGAATTATCAAGAGGCTAATTGAAGATAAGCCTCATCAATGACACACTCTCCTCACTTATGCCCTTTGGGCAGATCACACTACCACCAAGGTGACCACCGGTTGCCTCCCTTCTAGCTTGTTTATGGTGAAGAAGCCATTCTTCCTACCGAGATGGAATTTTTTTCTCTAAGGTTGATGCTACAGGTTGAAGAATTAAATTCTTCCAATATCTCTCAAAGGATAAATGAATTCTTGGCTTTAGAGGAACAAATGACGTTTTCCTTGGATAACATAAAGAGAAGACAACAAATTGTTAAAATATGTTTCAATGAAAGTGCAAAAGCTGTCAAATTTAAGGTTAATGAGAAAGTCTTGTTGTGGGATTCAACTCATCCTGATAGAGGAAGGAATTCAAAGTTCCAAAAGTTATAGATGGGTCCTTTTAAAATAGCTTTTGTCCTGGGCGCAAACTCCTATATTCTAAAGGACTTGGAAGAACGATTGTTTTTCTATAACACCAACAGTTCCCACTTAAAACACTATGTGGAACCAGCTTGAAAGTTTAAATGTTGCATGGAATTATTCCTGTATTATAGTTTTGTTTTATTGCTTTGCTATTATTTCTTTTTGCTATTTCATTTTTGATGTTTTATTACTTTTATTTACTTCTTTTCTTGTTAGAAATAAAATTTTGGATCACTTTTTCCACAACGATGTTATTATGCAAGTATTGTTAATCAATAACAATTTGGTTACACAACTGTCATGATGTCCCCCCTTGAAGACATCATTGAAATTTCTATTTTCTTCAGTGCTGTTGTTAGATAAGATAATTGGTTTTTTATCCCTATTTCTACTTTCCTTTTCTTCCCTCCGCTACGAGATTAAAAAAGAACTCACCAAAATTTTTCTCCTTAAAGCAAAGAATTCTTTTACTGTGATTAATCGAATGTTATGCATACAAGAATAACCCCCTCATACGTAACATTTTCCATAAGTTATTCCCTAAATCCCAAATCATCTTTTCCCTTAAACCACCTCACTTCCCCTGTTGCATAATCATTCTGATATACATTCCTTGATCTAATGTTCACCTGGTCTACGAAACTAGACTATCTAAGTTCTTAATCTATTGGAAACTAATTTCCCTGTGGAGTCGCCAGTTTGTTGATGCTTAAAATTGCAACGATGAATACTGCTCGCAATTGATTGCCAAGCTCTATTATTTATTTATAATAGTAATAATAAACTAGTAGGTGGGACCCCTTGTAGACTAGTGGTGCTATGATGGATATGTTGTGTTTATATATTTTGTTTGTTGTTATGGTGATGCCAGCACAGTCTTCTACAGTTGATGATTCAAATTATGGTTTAAAATGTTTTGGTGACATAAGCTGATGGTTGATTATTGCATGGCACTGGATTGTTTTAATGTCCATTCACAAATTATATTAAGGCTACCTTATGGATAAAAGGATCATTATCGGTTTGGTTTGACATTGCAATTAAACATGGGTTAATTGTTTTATTTATGATCTTGATAAAGGATAATATCGAAGTTTTTTCAAATAAAAAGACTATGTACAAGCCCTAAGGTTATATGTAATTGTGACAAATGAAGAGTGTATAAACCCTTGATGCTAGACTTATGCTCTTTGTGTGAGGAATATGTGGTAACGTTATAACACATGGTTTTTTTTTAAAAGGTTTTGACAATACTTTGGGTGGCGCGCTATGTAAATGGATATAACAATGGGACATTTGGTTGAATTAATGGTTAATGTTATGGTGAATTGGTTGGCTTGTACATTGAATTGAATGAGGTCGGGGAAGGAAACCATGTGCATTTACTGCACGCCACTCAAACAACCCTCGAGGCCCATCACCCTAGCCATACTTGCATTTGGTTTTTGGATCTGGTGGTTGCTGATGCTCCACGATTTTCGGTTGAAAAGGAAGATACAATCTAATTCTCTCCCTCGAGCAATATTTTCCAGGTATGGTTCCTTATTTTTCCATCCATGATGGTTCCTCTGCATTATGAATCAATTTTTGGCTCAGAATGGCTTGAGGTTTGTGTTTTTCTTAAGTTTTTGGATTGTGTATCGGTGTTGTGTTTGTGGGTTCTTCTCGTGAATATTCTAGGCTGTTGGCTTTTTAAAGAAGAGGAATGGATATTCTTTGTTGTGTGTAATATGTGCATGTGTTTATTGGTTAAATCACAGAAAAGCATGTTCGGTCATCTTGGGGTTTTTGTTCTAGTTCTCTATGGAAACTTATGATTATAGTTTAACAAGCTCTAATCTTTGCGCATTGGTTTTGCAACCATTCTTGGTGTTAATTTTTTCCACTCCTTTTCGTCCCTGTGGTTGATATGTTCGTTTCTCTGGGTTCTAATGTGAGATGTTAAGAGTTGGAGTGTTTCTTTCCATGTCTTGGCTGAGCCCCAAACTGTTATGTATCATGGCGTTTGCCTCATTATCACTGTTACTGGGAAGCATTGCATAGTTGGATTTTAGTATCACCCAGAACTTTAAATGGAAGTTTGTATATGTTTTTAGTTGGCCACGGGTTGTGCTCGAGCATTCTCTCCACAGTTCTTTTAAGAGTTCATTACCTCGCGTTCTCTATTGAGGGTGGTTAACTGTCATGTTTTGGTAACCCTCACTGTCAAGAATATTGTTAGAGGTTATGTTTCTATGGTGAATTTGAAAAGGGCATGATTTGTCTGTGTCTTCAAAGACCATCCCTTGATTGAGCCATCTGTTGTTACTTCTATGTGATAATTTTTTTAAAAGGAACGAGTTGTTTGCATCCTTGAGGACTTATTCATTTGGTCGAGCTATTTGTTCCAACTTCCATTTGCTGTGTTAAACCCTAATAACGATCTTGATATCGTTGCAAATCTAGTCAAAGGTAAAAAACATTGTGTGTTTGCTTGGTCGATTGGGCACGATTTGGCTCTCTCTCGTTGGAAATTTTTTAAAATAAGTTTGTACATGTTAAATTTACGAGAAAATCAGGCTCAAAGTTGCATGTTATTGGTTGAATGTTATTTCGAATCAATACTTATGTGGATTTTATGGGATGAACACTTGTGTGTGATTGAATTGGGGCCCGATTATGAGTTTTAATGACCAGTTGATTATGTCAAACAATGTTTGGAAAATCGATAGATGGTGGTTAATATTGGGCCTATTCTTATTTGAGTTTAAGGAATGATATTGGATGTGAATGGATTGAATCATTGTGCATATTTCTATTTGATTTTAAAAGGAAAATGATTTAGCATTGGAATATGAATGACTGTGGCTCAATGAATTATTATGTTATCATTAAATGGCAATGTTGTTATCATGATTGTTATATAGATATTGTATATATGCAAGGGCTACTGTAATTGAGTATTTTTGGGCACATGAATTGTTTTTTGAAGTCAACAAGCATTATGTAAAGAAGTGACACTTAAATGGTTTTGGTTTTAAAAGTGAATGCTTATTGGATTATGGAGTTTGTACATAGTTATGGTTGTTGTTTGATTTGATTTATTTTTATGAACAATATCCATATTTCATTCCCTTTCATGCTATCACTTTTCTCTCATTATACCCCCCTCATAATCCCATTATCATTTTTGGCATCCCTGTTCTGTAAAATAAATTAAAAACTCTGTATAACAGTGACAAAATATATGACACATAAATAGGTGGCAACGAATATTTTTGGTATTTGATTGCACAGTTAAATTATTTAATGAATTGTTGAGCAGTACTCACGTATTTGTCCCCTCTCATTATATCACTTTTTGTCTTATTACACTCCCTCCAGATGTCCCATGAACCCTATTCACCCCCTTCTCACTTGACAATTATTAAATGATTTCTTATGGATGGATTTGCATGGGTCTTGTGTCAATTTCTGATCCAATTATTGTTTCATGCAAGAAAAATGTCATGTATGGTATGTTAAGGGCTAGTTACTGATGAATTGTTGTATACATGATGAGTTTCTTAAGCAAGGGCAGGCATGGAAGAAATAATAGAGGAATAGGTAACTAGAACAGAGGGACAAGAAGGCCTAGATTCTCTAATCATTTTGATGCTGACCCCCAAGTGTTGAACCAGCTGTTTCAGGCTGGTTTCTTCAACTGGATCGGGCAAGGAATAATACAGTCTCGACCAGAGAGACCTCCCTTCCAACCTCAAGAAATCCCTGGTATTCCTGTGCCTCCTCATGTGTCCTTGCAACCCAAAATCCCTGCAAATGATGGATGGCAAGAGATTGTCAATCCGACAGTCTCTCACCATCATGGCTGGCCCAATTTTTCATTACCTCCTCCCCCACTTGTAAATCCTAATGTTCAAATTGCCCCTGTGCATTCACTTGTTCAATCCTCGCATGCCAATAAAAGGCTCAAAACTGATGTTCCCCATGTGCAAGATAAAGACAAAGTTGTTGCCTCCCCTTTCTCTCCTTTAGATGACTCTTCAAAATTAGTGTCCTCCTGCATGCATCTGAAGGATGATTGTTCCCATGTTATTAGTGAGATACAACCTCAAGGTTCGAATCAACCAAAGGCTACTTCTGGGAAATCCAAAGGGGATAACAGTGATAAAAGAAGGATTGTCTCTCAGAGTGGCAAGTATGGATTTTAATTTATGTATTTTTATGATTGAGTTGTTGAAGACAGTGGTCTCTAGAACGTTTTGGACAACACGCTATTTTTTTGGATATTGTGGATTATGTGAATATTTACATATTTTTGGATATGATTTAAATTATTTCTGATATTTAAATATTCAAATTTTGAAGGTATTTAAGGGAGTTACAAGGCGACATGTGTTTAAATGATTATCCAATTGTGTTTTATTTTGAAAAGAATAAAAGAAGGGAGTGACAAGGGGTCCCACCTACTTAGTTATTATTAAATAAAGATCCTTAACTATTATTATTGTTATTATTATTTCTCCTATACTAAAATTAGTTAAGTTCAACTAACTTAACTAAAGGAAGTAGTTGAACTACTTCAACTTATTTGGAATGCATAAAAGCCAAATGAGAAGAAGGAACAAAGTGGAGAATAGAAGGAGAAAGAAAGACGAAGGTTTGCTCTTTTGTTTTCGTGAGATAATTCAGTTTTCATTCATTCTTGAGTTATTCAAAGCCTAATTCTCTTTTTGACAACATGGTCCTATTGTAGACAACAAGGTTCAAAGCTGAACCATATCATTCAAATGCTTATTTTAGAGGTGTTGATCCATCCTTGATAGTCTGTGTATACTTGTTTGTTTACGAATTGAGTTTCATAGCCGATAAATGATAGTTTGCAAAGTCAAATTGGCAGCAGTTTGTCACAAGTTGATCCATATTAGAAATTTCAGTTTTTTACTTCTTGTCAGAGTCCTTTTGTATGGTGTTCATCAGGGATCTCTAAATTAGACTTTGGTCCATGCCCTCACAGGGTTTTGTAAAGAGAAAAACACTTTTGATATCTTGGAATGAAATAAATCAGATTGCTATTCTGTCTTATTTATGTGTATTTATGACTTGGTCACTTTTTCTTTTCAATCTCCATATTTACTTTCTATAATGTGCATATGTTTATGAAACTAAACTAAAATTTTATTTTATTTTTATAACATTCTTTTCATTAATAAATCAACCTAAGCCCTGGTAATTAATATTTGTGGGTTCGGAAATTATTTATGAGGCTATAAAGCATAGGGTGATATTCCCGAATATCTTGTTCTAGCTAGGCAAGATTCGAAAATGCTTGAGTAAGATAATTCATATATTTTCCTCAACAAACATTTCATCCTCTTATACCATGGTGGTCAACACGGTAGGTCAACTTGAGGGAGGCATAACTTTTGCATACAAGCTTTGATTGATGCAATTTTTCCACTGTTGGAAATATATCAATATATTCAATAGTGTCTTGAGGTCCTAGCAATGTAGGAAAAGTTTTAACCCCCCAAAATTCCATTTGATGCCTCGAAATGGCTCCGGACCCCAATTTTCCAAACTGGGACATGCTACTAAAATGACCTTGCAAGCTCATTCCTCCATTTTTTTCCACTTTGAAAGTGTTGAGATATATGACAAATAATATAATGATTCAATTCAGATAATTGAGTTATTGTTGAATTTGTCCCATACGAATCTATCTTTCCATGATGTGAATAAACCATCGACAAAAGTATCGACAACTTAGGTAAATATATTGAATTACTAACTAGAGATATTTCACTATTAAAATCCCCTGCAACATTTGGAATCACCAAAGAAGTGTCTTGAATGCTCAAATTGCAAGATGATTGTGGCATGACTCTATTGCCAAGGATGCATGTAGGAAAAAAGAAGTTGAAATGCATTAATAGCCCTTAGTAAGGAGATCAAATATGCATGCCAATGTTGTGGAGTGGCAACAATACATGTTGCTCACTAGACACTTTGAAATGCCCACGATGGAATTTGAAAGACATAGGTGAACCAAACACCATCCAAAACAAGAATAATATAGGTTTGGGTGCTCATTGTGTAGATTAGGGATTGTAGACATTACATTTGTAATAGAAAAAACATGCAAGTTGTGGGGATTGGGCTAGTAAAAGAAAATTCAAGTAGTAGTAGTGTGAAATAGGCTTGTCATGTTAGCTATTGGGGTTACTCCAAAAGTGTTTTCACCTTGTCAGATCTCCTAGTTCCTTGGAGATGGTTCATGGATATATGGATGACTCAATTTTAGTGGATGCTTGAACTTAGTTAGAGTGTCTGCATAGTACCATTATCAGGAAGTTGTTAGATTGATCGACATGATCACTAACCCATTGGGTGCACATAATGGGGGCTCAGTTTCTTGATTAGGAGTGTTACTTACTTAGGAGTAAGAACTCTAGGCACTTGGAAGAGGGCACTTAGCCCTAATAGCTTGGGACCATGTGATATACACCTCAGAGGTTGGACACTTGACTTGAGGATGCTTGGGTTGAGGAGCATACTTCATGGAGTTTGGTGATGGACTTGGACACATGTTTAGGAGGAGCATTGGAGTTTAGTGATTACATTGTCACATGTGAGAGTAGCATTGGCACATGAAAGGACATGTGTCATAGTTAGAGGAGTGACTTTCATGAGGACACTTTGATAGCATACCATTATGAAACATGGATTCTTGGACTAATACCTTGTTGGAGAGTGTGTTATAACACAATCTATACTTTCCCAAAGCCTAAAGGAAAGTAGGCCTAGATTGACTTAACACAAAAGTAGTCCTATCACTGTCACCCCAATAGGATACCTCTTTCTATTTAGGAGGAGAAAACACTCACTCCAGGGGAGATGCCCCAAGACCTAATTGTTTGATTAAGGGTAAAAGGACCAGGTAAAAACCCACCCCTCTCTCTAGGTCACTCAAGGAAATAAGTCACTTGGTAAAGTTCAAAGGGGCAAAAGGAAATGAAAATGAATGGTACTTTCCCTTTACCAATGAAACAACAAACATTAGCAATAACCAATGATATCTATGTTTCAAATTAGTGACTTCAAGATATACATATGATACCAAAAGACTCTTATGTACAGACAAAAGATACATTTTATAGCAGCAACAACATATCTAGAAATTGCAAGTTATGATGACAAAAATGATATAAAGACTTTGCAAATTTGATAGTACCTTGTCACTCACAATTTCAAGATTTAAACAASTCAATAAATGACTTCAATAGTCTGTCAAAACACTTGTAAATACAATAAAATAATAATRTTGACAACAACAAAACCACTTYARAAAAGTACTTAGTTTAGGCAATTAGACAAACACTTTAGTCTATATTGATAGTAACTTGYCTGACCCTAATGTTGGGTGGTTTTATGGATAATTTAAGGGTTGTTAAGGGGCTGCAATGATGGTTGTAAAAATAGTTACAACAACAACAACAACCTTCAACAAATTCAGAATTTTGCACTTAGAATAATAGCAAAAGGAAGACTAGGGCCTTGGGATGATAACACCTAGGCTAGTGCAATTTTCTGGGTTAGTTTTAGAGCTTAGTATGTTTATTAGGGATGCTAAATAAAGTTTGTAGCATCAATTATAACAACAAAAATATGGTTGTTAGTGTTAGTGAGAGTTTCAAGAAGATAGTTTGAAAGTTTGTTTGATCTCATCCATCCATACGAGTATAGAAATCAGTGCCTTTTAGGGGCTTATGGAGTCAATAACAATAACAATATCACTTGGGAAATAAAATAATGATAATGCTTATCAAGGGAAGAGGTAGATGCAAGAGGTGTTGGCACTTCAAGGCCTCAAGCATATAAATCCTTAAGGGAGGTTTTGCTAGAGAGTAGGCACTTCTAGGCCCTAGCGTATCTTCCTTCCTTAGCTTTTTGAAAGACAATTAATTTGGTGATTTAGAATGAAATTATTAGAGAGATAGCACTTTAGGGCTCTAATAATTACTCCCCAAAAATGTATAATTGGCAATATCAAGCTAGTAGAAGAGTTATAGGGAGAAAGAAGAATTTGTTGTTTCCCCCCCAGGGTTTAAACAAACAATTTCATAATCTTAGACATTAAATAAGTAAATTTTATCAAAAAAATTCATAGCATGAATAAAAATGCATATTTTCCACTTACTTCACCAAGAATAATAAAGTCAAACCCTAGTTCAAGACCATTCCACCATGAAAAATTCCAAAATACACCACCATAAGGCTCTCCCAAGAGATGCACAATAGTTATTTCAGTCAATGACCCTTAAAGAGGGCAAAAAGTTCAGATCACCACTTGTGTGTGATGAGTTATGGTGTAAAAATGAACTTCCCCAACCATATTTATATGGGAAATCTTGGCTAATTAATCCAACAGTTGTGTATTTTCATAAAACAAAGCCTACATGTCAATTTTCTTCTAAAATTCAAAATTAAATCAATTTTCAACACTAAAACCCTAAAGAGGGTGACATCATCCTTCCTAGGGTGACGTTAGGCCTCCTCCATGAGACGTTGAGGTCATCTAGCAAAACGTTGGGCCTCCAAAGGCCCTCCTCCATGCCACGCGTGTCAAAACTACGACCCAACATCTCTCAATGTCAAACCCTAGCTCTTGGTGATGTCATGGGGCTACTAGGGTGATGTCTAAGGTCTCCAAATCCAATGTCTAGGTGGGGAAGGGTGGCCTCTCATTATTTAGGCCTGCCAAGGTGGCTCCAAAGGCAACACCCTCTTCCTTCACTGTGCAAGCCTTCAATCTCTTCTTACCCCCTGGTTGGGATTCCAATGTCCATCTGTGGTCTTTGAGCCCTCATGAAGGTCCGAGCTAATCATTCCCTCATGTGTACCTGTCCACCTGGAGAGCTCCTGTAGAAACAACAAGTACGCCCTCGAGGGATTGATAAGTCACAAGTATCATAGCATGTAAATCACATATAATAATTAAATTACCCGAACATGTGCATCAAACCCCCTTTAACCCAAAACACATGCTCAAAGACGTTATGCAATTTGACAAGTTAGGTTTGGAGAGGGTCTTAGGGTGTCCTATTGGGCTAATCCCCCTTAAGTTTAGGGTGTTTCCCAGGTGGAATCTAGTCTAAGCCATGTAAGTGTATGAGGTGAAATGGGGCAAATATTTGGGCATGAGGTGCATGTGATAAGAAGGAAATGTAGAGTCTTATCTATGGGTGCCTTTGTGGAAGGTGAGATGCACCTTTTCATGGATGCAATTGTTTTCTAGCCAATTTATTGCCTTTTACTCTTAGCTTTATTTTTCTTTTGATCTTTTTCTCTTGTTCTACAAGGAAATAGTTGAGGGCCACTGTCCTGGCTTGATGACCATAGGTGACAGTGTTATCCACAAACATTTCACAGAAATAAGAAGGTTGGTTCATGATGAGACCCCTTTCTCTTGGCTATGCCACCAAAAGCCACTACCCTGGTTTGGTGACCAGATAAGTGGTAATGCCATACCACTACATGCCCATGGTCATAATAGGTTGGCTCGTGATGAGACCTCCTATCCATCAACTAGTACCTTGAGTGTTTATGTTATCTTGTGGGTCCCCTTTTCTTCCTGAGAATATTTTCATTGTTTTTTCGAGGATCCTTGGGTGAAGCATCTTGAAGGTTTCAAAATTGGGTATTAACTCTTTCCAGCTACTTTTACCCTATGGCCCTTTAGCCCCTTCTTCCCATGAGTTAAGGTACAACCCTTCCTAGTGTAGTCAATCCCAATTCCCAAACAATAATAAGGGAGATGGAAGGAATGAAGATGGAAAGTGGTAAGTATGGATGGAACAGACGATGACCTTTCACAGATCCACCCAGTAGCAACCCATCCTAAAGGAAAATCAACTTACTAGGGCACCATGTCACCCTTCCAGGTATGAACGAGGCAAAGAGCATAATTTTCAAGAAAACACCATGAAATGAAGAAGGATTCAACACAACATGTTAAAGTGATTCAAAAATTAGAGTCATACATACCATGATACCCAGACTCATTACCTCATGGAGCAAGACTCACTGCTACTTCAGGACCAGGCTGGTGTGATGGATACTGGTGGTGGTGGTATGTGGACATCATTGAAGAAAAGAGGGGCCCTCCGAGGCCATGCTTAAGCCGGTTGGCTCTTGGTACTCCATGTCTAGGATTTGTGGGCCTCGAGACGTGATCTCCTTATTTATCCCTAGGCCAGGGGATAACAAAGTGCACCATTTTGTAGGGACATTGATCCCATGGAGAATCATGCTTGGTGGGAATTTCATTTTTGGGGTGTGATAAACCTTATTTTGACACATGTACATGCTTTTATTGTATAGCGCTCCATGTGGAGTTTATTTCTTGGTTACCTGTATGGACTCGTGTTCTTTTTTTATGTGAGACTCGCTCACGTATTATATATATTAATTGGGAAGAGATTTTTTGTATTCATTATCATCATTGTACTCTATTTTTTGTATTGTCTCATAGAATACTTGTAGGAAGCAAGATTTCAAGGTTAATGAGGAAACCATATTAGAACACACACACACACACACACACACACACAGAGATCTTGGGTGTTCATGGAGAGATTATTCTTGTGTGATGTTAGGGTTTGTGATATGCATGTACACCCTAGAGAAGAACATGATGCTAAAGATGATGGTGGTTATTATGAATCTTGTTGTAGCATTAAGGTTTCTACCCTAGTAGAAGAGATGAAGAGTAAAAATAACACCATACATGATGTTGGGGCCTTTTTTTGGTGGGATGTGAGGCTAAGGTAAGATAATGGAGAGACTAGCTTGATGAGTCTTGAGCTTGGTGTGATGCCTTGCTGGGAAGAAGATTCGTTCGTTTTATCTTTGATGTTTCATGGAGGTCTTGGTGCTTGTGTTGATGCAAGAGTCGAAGATCTAAAGTTTGAGGACTCAAACCCTAGATAGACATGTAGATTTAGAGGCTAGCATTAGAGTTGTTTTTCCATGTACTTATGTGATGCAATATGGTTAAGGTTTGCAAATATTAAGGAAGACACTATTATTAATGTATGTGACAAGGAGGATTTGTTGGGTTTGATGCTAGAATGTTGATCTTTGGTGGAGTGGACAATTTTGGTTGGGAGTAATTCCTAGCTAGGAGGAGTTGGTGGCTATGGTTTTCTTATGGTTTCCCTAGCTAGGGTTTGGAGAGCTTGACTTGTACCAACTTTGTGATAAAGCTATGGTATGTGAGTGTGTGTGTGTGTATAAAGTTTCTACCTATCCAAATTTTGTTTACTTGTAGATTTGATTTTTAGTTTATATTATAGCCTTGTCTAGTAGCTTTCAACTCTTGTTGTTCATGCATATTTGGCATAACATATAGATGAATTGGTTAAGTGATTTTTAACCCATATATAAATATAAATGAGCATATTTTCTACTGTTATAATCTACTATAATAAGACATTTCAGGGCTATTATATGCATTGAAAAGTGTGCCCTAAGGGATTTATCATTGTGGGATTGAAGTAAACGTATTTCATATTAATTCTCTTGAGTTGTTGAGTGAAATTGGGTTGAAGAGAAGTTAAATATCATTGGTGTAATTTAATATTTTAGATTCGCCTTGAGAATGAAAGTTCACATAGGATAGATGCATGAAACTTCAAGGTTGAAGTGAAATTTTAGACTTTGCATTAATTCTATGATTCTCGAAATTTCTACATGGTGTTATAACTAATAAGACAAAGACTTCCTTCTTATTTATTTGAAGGTTGAATATTTCGGTTTTTGTATTTGTGAGTGGTTGTTAGGTGGTCAAACCTTAGCATCTTTGAGATGAGCACTTACACTCGTGAATAATTTGATGGGTTGAAACCCTAATTTCTATTGTGATGAAAGTATGTTATCATCTGTGATAGGTGGTAGATCTACTACATTGATGGTTGTTATGAATTTATTGTCAATGGGAGAGATGTTGAGAAGGACATGTGATTGGACACAAATTTGTTCCAAGGGATGTCGGTATGTTTTCACTTATGATAGGTGGTAAACATAATTCATTAATGGCTAGTATGAATTTATTTTCAATGGGTGAGATGCTTAAGAAGACATGCAACAGGTCGTTGATTTGTTCCAATAGATATCAATGTGCGTTATCTTTGACATAGATTTATTTTTAGTGGTTGTAATTCCAAGGACTTGTGATAGGTGGTTGGTTTGTTCTATTGGATGCCAGTGTGTTTTCAGTTAAGATAGTTAGAGGATCTACTCCACTTATCACTGGTAAGTGATCTATATTTCAATGGATGGGKGCCTAAGAGRACTAATGATAGGTGGTTGACTTGTCATAGTGTATATCAATCATTTGAGTAGATTGGTGCATGTGATAGACACACTTAACCATTTGATTGTATGCTAATTTTKGGGGCTTTAGATGGGTTGATTCATTATGTGATAGATTGATGATTATTGGAAGATTGGTTTTGATGAGTAGTGACTTAAGGGTTTACGGGGGATGRTGACCTTGCTTAGTTTTAGTGATTATTACAGATGGAGGGGGMTTCCAATGTTATCCTYGGGGCAAGTATTGGCTATACAACTTGTAAATTTGTGGAGAGAATTGTCATGGATGTGATAATTGGTGTGATACTAAGCTATTGATGATCTTCTACACTTGTACTAGATGTTGGAGAGTAGATCTTTTATATTGTATTCTTCAAATATGTTCTTTTGTCTTTGAGAAATTGACATTGAAAAATAATCGAGAGAAGGCCTAACTTAGAGATAGGTTCAAAACCTCTAATGATGGAATTAGTTATTGATTATATGTGTGCAAATAATGAGCACAGTTGCCAACTTAATGAGAACTCTCCAGAGTTCTCAATTTTTTAAAGGTCGCATTTTCACCCCAAAATAAAAAAGTGGTGCTATCGATAGCACCCTTTTTTTGGAGGTGGTTAAAATCGAGAATTGTTTGAAACCACGCCCTTGACATTATGAATAGAACCCTGACAGAACCATGAAATTGACCCTCAAATCGAAAAGTGATGCTACCAGTAGCACCACTTTTCTTTTTCAGTTAAAACTATGACCTAATTGAAATTGTGGCCTTGACCACTAACACCACTTTTCTTTTTTGAGTTAAAACTATGATGTAATTGAAACTGTGGCCTTGACCATTGGCACCACTTTTTTTTTGAGTTAAAACTATGACCAATTGACATTGTGGCCTTGACAAATGACACCACTTTTTTTTTTGACTTAAAAATATGATCTAATTGAAACTGTGGCCTTGACCACCGCCACCAGTGCAAATAAAACACTGAAAATTGACTCATAAGTATAAAAGTGTTACAACTTAATAATTTATTTTTCAAATAAGTTTATTTTTTTAAATAATTTACATTCAGAAAATAATTAATTGGGAAAAAAAT
>JASDQU010949752.1:8418-21213 GCA_032191745.1 Picea mariana | reverse complement strand
AATCCATGGGCATGGGCCAAGACAATGCCCCATTATTCATAAGTATTCAAGAATACCCAATAATATGCATTGTGATTTTTGCGCATCTACCACACATACTACCAATCAATGTAGAGTGTTGGATGCACTTGCGGATAGGCTGGATCGAACAACATTCAGGGTGAATGAAACCCCTTAGGGACCAAGAAGAGGTCGAAGAGGTGGAGCCGGAGGAGACTTCAGAGGAGGATGAACTAGGGGAAGAGGACCAAGTAGATTTTACAACTATGATGAGCAAGGCCACATGGCTAGAGATTGTCTTCATTCGAGGCGACCATGGTGCTCTCACTGTAGAACTAATGGGAAGGCAACTGAAGACTTCCTAGAACTTATTGCAAAATATGAAGATCGGGTACGTCAACGAGGAGCTAACCTCATCAGTTCAGAGATAAAGAGAGTTATTAAAGGACAACTACCCAACCTTAATATCGTTACTCGAGGAGGGAAAATACTGGTGTAGATGCTGACAATTTACCTCAGATCCAAAAAGCAACACCTAAGGAGGACAGATATGATCCTATGAAACATAAACTATTCTTTAAAAATTCCATAGAAGTATTTTAGAATTTCCCTGGCTCTGAGACACAAGAGAAACCCCATCAGCCTATCGTTTACCCTAGGATCGTGCAAGTCCCTACTTCACCCCCTACACCTAGAAACCTTGTAGTCCAGATGAGACAACCTGAGCAGCCACAAAATTTAGTCAACCTTTGGTTTTAGTTATTTTATGATATTCTTGGGAATGAACGGTTGACAAAGAAGTTGCAAAATGCACTGTACCTAGTTCTAGGGAATTAGGAATCTCCAGAAACAAGAATAAGAACTAATATTCCCGAGAAGAATACTCAGAGAGTGCAGAGAAGGAAAGTACGAATTGGAAAAGAGTTTAGATTAATATCTCAACTAGATGAGTTTGAGATTAATGATGTTATGTTAGATCTAGGATCTAATGTTAATATACTGCCTAAAAAGACTTGGGAAGCCTTAGGAAAACCCCAACTGACATACTCCCCAATCCAGCTAAGAATGGCCAATCAATATTGTATTTTCCCAATAGGAAGACTGTAGAATGTGGAAATCGATGTTGCGGGAGTGAAGACTGTAGTTGATTTCGAGGTGATCGAAATCATGGGGGATAAGGACCCTTATCCTGCACTACTTGGTATTGATTGGGATTATGAAAACTATGCAGTGATTGACCTAAAGAAAGACACTATGAGGTTTGAGGCAAATGGGATAAAGGTAGTTCAACCCTTTGATCCGAATGTAGGCCCTCGATACATGGAGCCAATAGAAAACAATATGGAGGGAGAAGATTTGGATTAGTTGTACACTGTAACAATAGAAACAAGAGAATACTACATAAATCGTATTGGTGATGGATTAGTAAGTTGGAGGAGTATACAACCAACGGACGAAGATTCAAAACTAGCATTTGACAGTTGGCAGCAAGGTTCATATGAAATATTTTCAAGAAGATGTGCAACTGTCAAGGAAACTAGATGGGTTGGAACTAAGGTCAGGGAACACCCAATATATGATGGTACCTCAGGACTTGACATTTTTTTGGTTAGCATGGAAGAAAAGGTAGTGGAGGATCAAAGGATATCAGTATTGGATTTAGCCCTCCGGGACACCCCTGCCAGATGGTGGGCCAATCACAAAGCCTTAGTTGAAAATTGGGACGATGTGAAGCAAGCTATCAAATAAGATTTCAAGATAAAGAGCAACTAGAATCAGATATATGGATGGATTTACAAGTTGCGCAACTATTCAACGGATAGTCTAATCCTAAAGCACATATTGAACAATGTGTGACATAGTGGCAAGTTGCGGAAATACCATCTCGCTTCTGGGTTCAAGTATTTCCCCATTCACTAGGTCCAATTATGAAAGCTTGGTTCATACATAAAAAAACCAGAAGACAGACTAGCAACTGGAAAACGGTGGAAGATCACTTTTGCAAGGACTTCTCGTTTACAAGTAAGTACCCTGAGCTTAAAGTAGTCCTGCAAAGAATTAAATAATTCCTTTTTACATATAATGGTAAATGGAAATTAGAACCAGTGGTATGCGCAAGGCATAGCCAAGAACTTCACTCCAACCTTCACCTAAACTTGGACGAGAGACCTATAGAATGTTATAATATTGAGAAGGATTTGGAAAGCCCAGATGATTTAGAAGAATGGAAAAACTTGTCCATTGAGGATACAAAAGAGAGAAGAGAAATCCAGAACATCATACCCATCCAGACTGATGGTTCTTATAATCACCCATTGAAGTTGCACAAAGTCAATATAGGAACCACAGAGCAACCTAAGATAACTATGGTGGGAGACGAATGGGATGAGCAGACTAGTCAATAAATACATAGCCTGTTGTGAGAGTATGAGGACTTGTTCCCAAATACATTTTCAAAGCTAAAAGGGATTAAAGAAGCTATGGGAGAGATGAAAATTGAACTAAAATCAAGATAAAATCCTGTAAGGAATAGACCATATCACCTTAACCCTAGAGTGAAAGAGAAGGTTAAGAGGGAAATAGACAAGATGTTGGAAGCTGGACTTATTTTTGTAGTGGAAGAACAAGAATGGGTTAGCCCAATTGTCATCCAGAGAAATAAAGGAAAAAAGGACATTAGGGTCTATGTAGACTACAAAATCATTAACTCTGCATGTGTTCATGACCCTTTCCCAACACCTTTTACTGATGAGGTGCTAGAACAGGTTGTGGGGAAAGAATCGTACTCATTTACAGATGGATTTTTAGGGTATCACCTAATAAGGATTGTTGAAGAAGACAAAAAGAAGACCACATTCATAAAAGAATGGGGATCATTTGCATATAATTTGATGCCATTTGATCTAAAGAACGCCCCTACAATTTTTTCTAGGATTGTAATATGTTGGCACAGGGGCAGACCTAGGGTTCAAATCTTACAATGCACCAACAAGCCCTAACTAATGGCTCTTTTGGAAACACCTGTGAAGCAGATGTAGTCTCACCCAAAGTAGCAATAGCGGGTTGCAAGACATAGGTGTCTACAACTAGAAGGAATGCAAAGTGGATCCAAACAACAACACACCGAGATCTACTTATTCTTTTCTAACTTGAGCCTACTTTGCATAGTTATATCTCAGATCTAACACAATCATGCAATAATAGTATAACAGATGACAGAGAACACAACATCAACCACATAGACAACAAGCTATATGTGGTTCACCCTCTCCCTAGGGATATGTGCACAAAACTGTGTTTCTTGATATATTATGTGAAAACATACAGTTCTATCTGCGCTCTTAGCTTGTAGATCTCTCTCTCTTTCTCTCTTCTCTATTTTCCCTCCCTGCGCACCCAACTACAGGGTTGACCTTCACACCCAATTGAAGATATTACAATACAAGAATTCTCTCACACATAACACTTGTTCCTCGCACAACAGTAATCACTCAATATCAATAATAACGACTAACAATGACCAACCTCGAATGAAACTTTCCTCACTCCTCTTGATATTTATTTATATGTTACAATGACTCTCAGACAACCTTAGGCCGAATCCTAGGTGTCAAAACCCTAAATACCAAAACCCTAGGTTTCTAAAACCCTAGGTCAACTTGACCTGCATTTTCAGGGCTTTGCCATCCTATCTTTCCTTCTTTCCCACGAGGTGCTCCAAAGCATCCGTTGGCATATTTTTTTTCTTGCTGAGTTTTTAACGATCCATCTTCCTTGATGATCTGTTCTCCTCGATCTTCTCATCCAATGGATTATTTTCCCTTACTTCACTCCTTCTTTTCTTCTTCTTTGACCACTTTGACCCAACATCAGTCAATGTGCCTTCCGCACAGTTCATACTTCATCTTTTCTCTTCCTTTTTATTTGAATTCTCCTTTAATCCATACCCAAGGGCAACAGGCCCCCAACACTCACCCGTGACTCATCCCGAGTCACTGCAGTACTGGACCTTTTGTCTTTCTTCGAATTCAAACTGCGCGGAGTAGCCTATGCTTTCTTCTTTGTCCCTCCTTGTCATGTGCAGACTGTCTCTTCTGTGTCTGGTACCCAGTTTCAACTGCACCTGGTACCTAGAACCTTCTTTTCTATGATTTTACTGAGAGTTGCGAGGCAACTGGTTGTCATGATACAATTTCTACTATTTCTCATTCACTAATCCTTCCTTCCATTCTCCATTCAAAGTCTGCAACTGTGTAGATCCCCCTTCTGTAACATAGGAAACCTCATATGGCCCAAGCCAATGTGTCCTAAACTTCCCTCGATGCTTCATGAACTTGTTTTCATATACCAATACCAAATATCCTTGCTTGAATGCTTTCTTTTTGATATGTCTATCGTGATAGGACTTTTCTCATTCCTTCTGTACCTGCTGATGAAATACTGCAATAAATATGTCTTCCTCTAGTTCCACCAACTAAACAAGCCTGTTTTGAACAACGCTAGTCTCATCCATATATGTGAATGCTGCAATTCTTGGACTAGGATCTAAATATTCCATAGGGACCACTGCTTCAAGACCATAAACCAACTTAAAGGGAGTCTTCATTGTCAGCTTCTTGCAAGTGGTTCTATAAGCCCATAACACTGCTGGTACTCTTAAATCCCAATCATCCCTGTTCACACTGAAAATATTTGTCAGTTTTGTCTCCAAGATATTATTGAAAGCCTCGATTGTCCCATTCGCCTGTGGATGGTATGGAGTGCTCTTTTGGTGATGGAATGCAAGTTCCCAAGTCAAGGCTTCAATAGTCTTATTAATAAAATGTGTACCTTGATCGCTCATAAGGATTTTTGGGCATCCAAACCTGGTTATGATATCATCAAATATGAACCATACAGTTGTAGTTGCACTACAATCCTTAACTTCTCTTGCTTCTGCCCATCTGGTCAAATACTATGTCGCAGTGATGATGTATCGAGCACCTATGCGCTTTCCTGGTGGGTTGATAGGTCCCACGAAATTGATTTCTTATTTCTCAAATTCATGTAAAGTTATCTACGATGCTAAAGGCATCTCATCTCTTTTGTAAGGTTTCCCAACTCTTTGAAACACATCGCAAGCTTTGTAGTATTCCTTAGCATCCTTGTGTAAAGTGGGCCACTATAGGCTAGCTCTAAGAACCTTTTCCGTTGTTTCTTACCCTGTGTAGTGTCCTCTTGCGATGCCTTCATGTGCCTCTACAAAAATTAGTGTTCTCTCTACCTCCATAACACATCTCCTCAAGATCTCATCAGGTCCCATCTTATATAGTTGTCCAGCTATAAGTGAAAAATCTGCAGCATGAACTACTAGTTGTTTCTTATGAATGATTGTATATTCGCCAGGTGCCATTCTTGTTGATAGGAATTGGATGATCTCGGTAAAGTGATCATCAACCTTTATGATGGCAAGTAACTATGCATATGGTAGTGTATCCTCCAAACTATTAGGTTCCTCTCCATGTCCTAACCTAGACAAGTGGTCAGGTCCCTTGTTCATTCTCTCTGGCTTGACGACAATCTCAAAATCATATTCCTGGAATAAGAGTAGCCATATGCATATTCTCCCCCCCAACACTGGCTTGTTGACTAGGTATTTCAATGCAGAGTGATCAATGAACATCTTAAAATGTCTTCCCAACAAGTAGTGTTGAAACTTCTGCAGTGCGTACACTATGGCTAAACCTTATCTCTCAGTGGTAGTGTAATTTATCTCAGCTATAGAAATATTCCTTCTAGCAAAGGAAAACGGATGGTCAATATCTCATGCTCCTGGTTGTGCTAACACTGCTCCTAGTGCGATGGATGAAGCATTGACATGCACATGAAATTCCTTACCTCAATCTGGGAAAACCAAAATAGGCCCAATGACCATCTTCTGTTTTAGTGTGTCGAAGCTCTGCTGACATTCCTCTGACCATTGAAACTGACAATCTTTCTTTAAAATATTTTCCATGGGTGTTGTTATCTGTGCATAGACCTTAATTAACTTCCTGTAGTATCTAGTGTGTCCCAGCGCAGTGCACAACTGTCTAACCAAAGTAGGAGGGGGTAGATCAACAATGATGGCAATCTTGGAAGGATCTACCAGCAATCCCTGCTTACACACAATATGGCCTAACAATACTCCAAAGGGTGAAA
Organism: Picea mariana; assembly: GCA_032191745.1. Lineage (NCBI taxonomy): Eukaryota > Viridiplantae > Streptophyta > Pinopsida > Pinales > Pinaceae > Picea > Picea mariana. The sequence goes on along the minus strand of JASDQU010949752.1, from coordinate 15,033 downwards.
ATAATATACAATTTTTTAAGTTCAGGGCAATCTGACATTGCCTGCACTTATCCAACATTAGTCTTAAACATTCAATATGATTTTGAAATAAGCTAAAAATAGTCCAATCATCAAAATATGATTCCAAAAATATATGTAAAAATTCCTTGAATGCTTCGACCACCACCCTAGAAAAGATGGTTGGTGCATTCTTCAATCCGAAAGGCATCACTGTGTACTAGTAGGATCCCCATTCTGTTGCAAATGTGGTCTTATGGCGATCTTCCTTAGCAATCCCGATCTCACGTTAACCTGAAAATCCATCCATGAAAGAGTAAATGTCCTGTCCTCCCACATTGTCTAACACTTCATCAGTAAACGATGTAGGGAATGGATCATATAAGCATGCATCATTCAGTTTTATTAGGTCTACAAAAATTCTGATCTCTCTTATCTTCTTATCTTGGACCACCATAGGGATAATCCATTCTGACTCTTCAACAGGTTCTATGATTCCTGCTTCCAACATTCTGTCTAATTCAATTTTGAATTTCTTCTTATACTTGGGATTCAATCTGTAGGGTCTCTACTTGACTAGCCTTGCATTTGGTTTCAAGGGGATATTCATTTCTCCCATGGTCCCTTTAGTTCCCTTCATGTCGGTGAACTTGGTTGGAAACAAGTCGTCATATTCATGCAATAGTTATATGATCTTGTCAATAGTGGAATCATCCGATTAATCTCCAATGTTTGCGATCTTAGGTGCTTTCTCTATTCCAATATTAACTTTCTTGATTTTAATTGGTTGTCCAATAAAAGGTAGTTCGATTCCTGGTCCTTCTATATCTCTATGTCCTTCAGTTTCTGCGATGTTCACATTCCTAGGATCATCGTCTTCATCAACATCGATATTGTAACAAACTTGCAATTTCTGAATAGGTACAGTCCATTCATCCTCTTCTTCTTCAACAGGGAGGTTAGGTGCCTCCTCAAATACTTTTTGTCTTACCACTTGTAAATCTTGATCCACCATGGGATAACGACTCTCAAATAAAAATGTAGCTAAAAATTTCTGAGTCATACCATACCAATCTAAAGTGGTGAGGCACAATTCTACTTGCAGATACCAATTAATAGGCGTTGTGTCCAAGGTGTTAATGAATTTATGCACCCATTGTTCCTGAGGAATGTTACTCCATGCCTCCTAACAACTTCACATGCGGTCCTTTGGACCGCCTTGACATGTGTATCTAACTTCACATCCTTCTACTTGTTCTGAAAAGCGCATTGTCATCAAAGTGAGACATTGCACCCAATCCGCGATGTTCTTCTTGTGCGTTCCCCACCATCTTGCTGGCGTTTCTTTCAAGGCCTCATCTAGTGCCAACAACCTCTATTGTAGTGGTACAATTTCTTCAAATTCAAATAAGAAAGTTTCTAAATTATTTAAACCATCAAACATGGGCAGGTTACTTACTTATGTGCCAATCCAGTGAACTTYCCTGGTCAGTCTGGCACACCTTMGCGCACAAACTTCATACATTTTKTCCTACCAATTTTCCAGTTCTTCTTCTGAATCTGATGAGCATGCACTGTCACTTTGCCATCTTAAATTCCCATATGTTGTAGGATTAATGTAATATTGTTGTCTTGCTGCCAATTTATATATATTCTCTATCTCGTATGCGCGGTCTTCTTCTTTGATGGGTTCTGTGTATTTGCAACCTTCATTAGGATCAAGAGGTGCAATGACCCTAAGGCCATCACCTTCAAATGTCATTCTTATTTTATTTAAGTCAACAATAGTGGAATCGTTGAAAGCTGAATCAATTACTAACAGTGCAGGATAAGGAAAATTATCGTCAACTATCTCAATCACCTCGAAGTTCGCAAACATTCTTACCTCATCAATGTCCACAGGGACATGATCTAGTCTTTGAAAGGGGCTTACTGACTACTGATTAGCCATCTTAAGCTTGATAGAAGATTAAATCAACTTAGGTTTTCAAATTAGTGCCCAGGTCTGCTTCTTCATAACATTGAATTTTGACCCTAAGTTGAGGAGCACATAATCTATGTCGTAGTCTCCAATCTGTGCATTAAGGTGTAGTTCCTTGTTTGTCCTTCTCTTTCTAGATACTTGATGTACTGATTTATTCAGCAGAGGGTCTACCCTTCCTATTTCATACCACCTGATCAAATTTTGTAGTTCTTGCATATCTCTTTCATCCTTAATCAAGTTAATGCAAGTGCATAAGAATTCCATAAGCTTTCTTACCTCTTTTCCTTCTCCTGGCGAGGCAGACTGATCAAATGCCAAAGGAATTCCACATTCTCTCACTTCTGGTTGTGTCTTTGATGAAGAAGCCTGATCTCTTCCAAATTCTCTTCTTTCCTCTTCAAATGTTTTCTTTTCCTTCCTTGGATCAAACAACCATGTCTTCTCTGCAACTCTTTTGACCCTTGATTCTTCTGTAGTCTTTCCTCAGGTCACTCTATCTTCTCTTGTAACAATGCCTCCTCTAGTGATAAGAACGACTCTGGGATCCTCTCTGTGAGGTTATGCTGAGATTAGTTGTACTTGTTGGTTTCCTCCTCGTCTCTCCTAAAGTTTGGCTAACAACACAGGACAATCTTCAATAACATTTTCAAATGAGTTGCAATAGATGCGAGTGGTACATGGGTTCTGGCAGTCCCTTTCCAAGTGTCCTGGTTGTGCACAGTTATAAAAAATAATCTAACCTTAACCTCGACCCATGCCTCCACCTTGTCCTCTTCCTCTGAATCCACCGCAAGGGTTGAAGTTTCCTCTTCCTAGGGAATTAAATTGCGTATTATTTACCTCCTGTTGCATCTCTCCTTGAATCCTATATGTATATCTTGACCTTTCATGCAAGAGGTCATAAGCCCTACAATCCTTCTCATCATGCCCCACAGATTTACAGAATGTGCAGTAAAGTTTGGTAGGTGTCTGGACATATTTTTCATGTAATATCATTCACCAGGGAGATGTCTATTTCTACATACCTCGCACCAGGGTAGAGTAACCTTCTTCAAAGGGATCGGAGCTCTAGAGGCCAAGTATTCATGGAATAGGGGATAATTCTCCTTGTCATGGCCTTCTGAATTGCATCTGATACACCAGATGTCTTCTCTTTTATATTTTCCATTATCTTTCTTCATATCTTCAACCTACAGAGATAAGCTAGTTANCCCTACAATCCTTCTCATCATGCCCCACAGATTTACAGAATGTGCAGTAAAGTTTGGTAGGTGTCTGGACATATTTTTTCATGTAATATCATTCACCAGGGAGATGTCTATTTCTACATACCTCGCACCAGGGTAGAGTAACCTTCTTCAAAGGGATCAAAGCTCTAGAGGCCAAGTATTCATGGAATAGGGGATAATTCTCCTTGTCATGGCCTTCTGAATTGCATCTGATACACCAGATGTCTTCTCTTTTATATTTTCCATTATCTTTCTTCATATCTTCAACCTACAGAGATAAGCTAGTTATTTGACTCAAAATTTGACTCATACCTAAGTTGGATTCTTCCATAGGGATCAATTCTAGTTTCATGGCAATCTTGAATTCCTCAGCTTGCAAAGCAACCTTCTGCTGCATCAGAGGAACTATGATGTGTGGTAGGAGGGAAACAATGAACCATTCCTTGTTATGCTCATCTTGGATCTGAAAACTCAAACGACCTGTCAAGGTCTTAAACCTATGATCAAAATCCCAAACAAGTTCAACTACTCTCTTCTTGATTTATTTCAGTTTTGTAATGCACTGTGACTCCGACTTAGGTTTCTTGAATTATGCACTTAACACAGTCTTGATATTGTTCAACAGTTTAGGCTATACAGTCCTTTTAACAAAATTCATGTACCATCTCAGTGCGTGGTCTCTCAAGGTAGTACTAAACTGAGCTCTCTTAACAACTTCGTCATTGACTTTCTTAATACTCCATACAACTTCGCATAAGAACCAGTGTTGATCAGGATATTCAGATCCATCTCCTCTAAATATAGGTAGCCTCATTTCATATGGCATAGATATTTCTAGGTTTCTTGATTGAATACATACCGAACTGCTGGCAACAATGCTCTGATAACTCTGACTAATCTAGTTACTTAATGCTGCTATAACAACAGGAGGAGTAATAGTACTTCTTCGATAGTTGGCGTAGTTCCGGAATCTTCTGACTTTTCCCAATGAGGTTATTCAGTCTTTTCTTCCTCTGCCCTAGCAGACTCTGAGTGTTCCTCGTTCAATAACTCTTCTTCTTCTCCACTGTAGAACCCTTCAACTTGTGCCAGTGATTCGTGGCTCTGCTCAAACAGCTTTACCAGAGGAACCTCATTGAAGGTTCTCCCACTGTACGTATGTCCAACCTCTGTGTCGTTGTCATTGTCTCAGTTCTTGAACATTATCTTTTTCAATATGACCAACTACTRTATCTTCAAGATGTTCTTCTCATGAAATAACATCTTGATCTTTGGCTTCAAAAAGTGTAAAAATTTTCCTCTAGGCCCCTTAAAGAAATATCTATCTGCTTGGCTATATGACTCAACTTTGTCAATAGCAAACTCAATGATGTACCATCTGATAGTACTATCAAACCAGTGATCTACTACTGTTGACACGGCGTTATCAACTCTCTTGACCTTCTTGATCAACGCCGACGTCCAAACCACAAGTGGTCTAGATCTGATTTCAAACTGGGTATCTGCTAATATGGATAACCACTCGTATAGCTCCTGATGAATTCCTCCAAAGAAAATCTCGTGTATATCAGTAAAGACATACTTTTCCAACCAATCCTCTGTACTAAGATTAGGGTTTTTGTTTGGAGCTTTGGCGAAGTCTCTTTCTTGTTCTTCTATCCACTTCTGAATCTCTGCCTTCAATGGAAACCACCTCGACATTCCCTCAAGAAGATCCCAGTCCTAACAACGGAACCATTTGTTGGCACTAGGGAAAAACCAGGGTTCAACTGTTACAACGCACCAAGAAGCCCTAACTACTGGCCCTTTCAGCAACACCTGCGAAGAAAATGCAGTCTCACCCGAAGTAGCAATAAGGGGTTGCAGGACATAGGTGTCTACAACTAGAAGGAGTGCAAAGTGGATCCAAACAACAACACACCGAGATCTAGTTATTATTTTCTAACTTGAGCCTACTTCGCACAGTTATATCTCAGATCTAAGAAAATCATGCAATAACAATATAACAAAAGACAAAGAACACAACATCAACCACAAAAGACAACAAGATATACGTGGCTCACCCTCTCCCTAGGGCTATGTCGACAGAACTATGTTTCTCGATATATTATGTGAAAACATACAATTCTATCTGCGCTCTTAGCTTGCAGATCTCTCTCTCTTTCTCTCTTCTCTATCTCCCCTCTCTACGCACCCAGCTGTAGGGTTGACCTTCGCACCCAACTGAATATCTTACAATACAAGAATGCTCTCACACACAACACTTCTTCCTCTTACAACAATAATCACTCAATATCAATAATAATGACTAACAATGACCAACCTTGAACGAACCTTTCCACACTCCTCTCACTATTTATTTATACATTACAATGACTCTCAGACAACCTTAGGGCGAAAACTAGGTGTCAAAACCCTAGGTGTCTAAAACCCTAGGTCAACTTGACCCACATTTTCAGGGCTTCACCAACATGTCTTTCCTTCTTTCCCACAAGGTGCTCCAAAGCATCCGTTGGTAGATTTTTCCGCTTGCTAAGTTGTCCATGGTACATCTTCCTTGCTGATCTGTTTTCCTTGATCTTCTCAGCCAATGGATCATTTTCCCTTACTTCACTCCTTCAAATAGAAGAAGATAAGAAGGGTCAAATAGAAGAAGATAAAAGAATTGAAGAAGCACTCAAAAAACAACTAGAAGGAAAGGACGGGATCATTGGAAACCTGGAAGCAAAGATTATCACACTAAGAAAGGATATTCAAAAGAAAAATATGTAGAATAGCTCAAAAGTTCTGGATGACATTATTAGCAATCAAAAATCTTATCTTGACAAGTCCGAACTTGGATACAATCAAACAGAAAAGGGATCAAGCTCCAAAAAAACAGAGCAAGAAACAAATCCAAAAAGTTATGCAGAAACAATCAAAGGGGATAAAAAAATATACAAGGAAGATTACATGGACACTCCTCCACCGAAAAGATTCAGATTTCAGAATCAACAACAAATAGACAGGCCTCAAGAAGAAGAAGGATTCATGAGAGCACCTCCTTTCATAAGATCTTCAACTACCAGGTATGAAACTATATTTTTTGGTTTATGTTATGCTTGTAATAATTTTGAACATAAAGCTGTAAATTGCAGAGCTAACAACAAGAACAATAACTACTTTAAGAGCCATACACAAAGGGGTTATTCAAGAAGACCTAGTGAAACACAGAAAAGAAGTTACAAGAAGTTTGAATCCTTGAGCACTGAAGTGGAATGTTACAAATGTAACAATTTTGGACACATGGCCAAAAATTGCAGAATGACAGTCCCTCCTAAAGAACCTCAACAGAATCACAAACAAGAATCTCAGAAAATGACATGGATAAGAAAGCAAGATCAGTATAGCAATGAAGAATGCACA
>JASDQU010949751.1:3240-29664 GCA_032191745.1 Picea mariana | reverse complement strand
TCAAAGCATCTTGTAACACATCACCTGTTACATTTGCTTCCTGATTTCTCTCCTGTTGTCCATCTCTTTGTTTCTTTGGAGCTCTGCAGTCTTTCTTCAGATGTCCTTTCTTCCCACAATTCCAACACTCTATCTTTCCAAGTCTGGATTTGGATCTGCCCTTCCTAGAATTCCCGCGGTTCCCTGAGCCCTTTCCTCTATCCTTTTGTCTTCCCCTGTTCTCCTTGTTCAACGCATTACTTGATGTCTCACCTGTGATTTTCCATTGCATTTCCTCACTAAGGATAACAACAACATCATCAAATTTTAAAGTATTTGAGCCAGAGACAGAGTTACTTACAGCCATGACCAAGCCATTCCAACTTTCTGGCAATGAGCACAAGATTATAAGAGCCCTAACCTCATCATCAAAGTCCACTTTTACATAACTTAGTTGATTAGTAACCGTATTAAATTCATTTAAATGATCTGCAACAGACCCACCTTCTGACATCTTCATATTAAATAATCTCTTCATTAGAAATACCTTATTAGATGTCGAGGGTTTTTTTATACAGTTTATCCAATGCGTCCATCAGATCCTTTGTTGTCTTTTCTTTCGAAATATTGAAATCCATCGACGCTGCCAAGATCAGCCGTATCGTTCTTAGAGCCTTTCTGTCAAGAATCTCCCATTTTTCGTCCTTCATGGCCGTCGGCTTCTTTGCTACTCCGCCCAATGGTAGGAATAGATCCTTCTGATATAAATAATCTTCCATCTGCATCTTTCATAACTGGTAATTTTGGCCATTAAATTTTCTGACCCTAAACTTTCCATCTTCTGACATTGCTCCCACTCGAACCAGGAACCCTCTTTTCCTGCGAGCTACCTTTCGCTCTGATACCTGTTGTTAGAAAAACAGGACCGCAGAGCAATAAAATAAAACAAATGCAGAAACAAAACACAGAAGATACACAATACAATAGAGACACAGATTTACGCGGTTCACCCAGTGTGGGCTCTGTCCACCAGAGAAATTGCCATGTCCTTCCTTTATTATTATCCAACAAATGAAGGGATACAACCTACAGCAAAACCTGCTGTAACTTCCTCTTCTTTCTCTCATAGTCTCCTCTCTTAAAATACAATACTTTCCATAATGCATAGCCACAATACATTTCCCTCATAACAGAGGGTTGCCTTCTATAGAAAAAAACCCTAACATAATTTCTACCGTTAGATCTGCGACCTTATAATGAATTGTCCAGATTTACAATATACATTTACAAGGCAATTTTTACTTCGGGGGCTTCGCCTCCAAACCCCCATCAGGGGACGCTGCCCTTGAACCCCCCAACCGGGGGGATATCCCCTCCGGACCCCGCAGAGGGGTACCCCCCCTCTGCACTCCCCACGTGGAAGAGTGCACATACTTCTGGGGTGTAAAGTCTTCATGGGTTATAAACACAGCTGAAAGCAAGGACCTCTGAATCAGGAAGATAATCAGGCTCCACAACCAACAAGTGATTACTCCCAGGTTGGGAGGGATTACTGACATGTTATTGATTTATGGAAAATAATTTTCCTGTTAAGAAAATGGTCCAGGTTGGGAAGTTCCTTTCTAGTCCGGAAAGTGGTTCGAGATTTCTGATGAATAGTCATTTTCTAGTTCAAAAAATGGTCCATATCGAACAATAATTTTCGTAATGAAAATGGTTTGATAGATTGTTGTTGTACCATAGACATTGATTTCCCTTGTGGCCAGTGTGGGGGAATGGTCTAGGAAAATAATTCTTCTTGGCGGTCACTCTGAGTAGTGGTCAAGTAGAATGGTCTGCCTCCCCGAGCAGTCATTCTTTCGAAGTTCATAGTTGGAGCAGTTTCAAAGAATGGTCCATTTTGGAGGTTGGTGTAGGACAATCATTTCCATAGGAAATGGTCTGGACAGTCATTCCCTAGGGAAAAATCATTTTCTCTAGGTTGCACTATGATTAGTGCCAGAGGAATGACCTAGTTAGGTGAATGGTCTAGGTTCAACAATCATGGACAGACATTCCCTAGGGTAGACTCATTCTCTCCAGGCTGCACTATGATTAGTGCCAAAGGAATGGCCCAATTAGGTGAATGGTCCAGGATAAGAAATTAGGGTCAATTATTCTTATATGCTTTGGAATAATAATCCAGATAGCCTATGGTTGATGTTTTACTTTATGAGGGTAGATGCTCTTCCATATATCACATATGTGAGTGGAAGAATGGCCCAGATGACTCAGTTTATATCATGATATTGTTTATGCAGGTTGATATCAGATGATATGATTGTTATGGAGACAATATGTCTCTGGAAAGCAATTGTATGCTACTGTGGTGGATGTGATCCACTGTAGTGACCGTGTGTCACTGGTTAGTAGTGGTGTGTTACAAGGAGTGGTTGTGTACCATTGGATAGTAGTTGTATACTACTATGGATATAAACAATTGTGCTATGTTGGATGACATTATAGCAACAATATGCTACTATTTGAGTGCCATGGAGACTACCACTAGTGTTGGAGTTGATTTCCAGCTAGATGGATAGTCAGTGTGCTGGTGGACAGACATTCTCCACGCGGAGAATGGTCCAGAAAAAACAAAATGCTGATGGACATGCATTATCTATGTGGAGAATGGTCCAGGTTGACAATTTGTTGACATATTATGGACTAGTATTTTCCTAAGGCACAAATTGTGGCCCAATTAGAAAAATGTTTATGGCCCAATTAGAAAAATGATTCAGGATCGATATTTTTTAAGGCATATAGGTAGAGACATATCTCTATGGTACATATAACCAGATTAGAAAATAGTATGAGACTGAAATTCCTGCAGGAATGGTCTCTGTAGCCCATGGCATAGCTTTTAACATCTGTTGGGACAATCATTCTTCTAGGACGTATGTCCAGATTAGAATAATGGTCCTTGTATCACTCTGTGGAGTCAATGACTTATTCAACATCATGCTCGATTACTCATATGGAGTATGGATTTAAGATATGATGAGTTGATGCTATCAGATGATACTGATAGTAATGATGTTGCTCGTGATTTGATCTAAGTGATCATGAGACAACCTTGATGGCTATGATGATGCTACCGGTTGAATGGTTAGTTTGTGCTTGATGGGTAAACTATATGTACTAATTTCCCTCAATTAAATTTTCAACTCGGGGTAAGTAAACTTAGAGTTGTGACACAGTATGAGTCAAGGCAGAAAGAAAAGATAATGGAAAGATTAACTAGTTGAGGAGATGGTTTTCCCTAGGGATCAACACTCTTTTCAATTTACAATTCTACTTTAAAAAGATGACTTTTAAAATCTATTTAAACAACATATTCTATGTTAAATATACAAATAAACCTTTAACTAATGAGCTTTAAGTAATCTAGGACTATGAACTATTTAATCTAAGTAGCTTTGAACAATCTAGGACTATGAAATATTTAATCTAAGTAAGCAACTTTATGAATGAACAAGCAATCTCTGAATAAGAAAACAATCTCTCAGAATTATTTTTGCAAGTGAACTCTATTCTTAACGTAAAAAATCACAATTATTTCTATCTTGCAGAGAATAAACACTATTCTACCTAACTGAAAGTAAGAGAAGCAAAAACTCACAATTATTTCTATCTTGCAGAGAATGAAAACTAATCTACCTAACTGAAAGAAAGAGTGTTGTGATAGTATTCAAATTTGATGATTGTGTCTGCGGTGTTGAATTACATCATGATGGAATCTAATCACTAATGACAACTCAAGTGGAATTAACTCAATGCTAACTTCTACAAAGAAATGCAGAGTATGGATAAGGCAGTCTATAGAAAGTTTTTCCATCATAAAAACTACATTAGATATTCTTGGAATCCATATGGTCTACAAACATTGTGCAGAAGAGATTCAACATCAATCATTTGATCTATCACACTAATACTGGAAAATACTTTGTACATAATCAATAATTCATGCAAACCTACAAAATCATAACTAGTACTAATTAGAAATCATAATTCAAATTCATAACTAGGATATCATTGAAAATCATAACTCAAAATTATAACTAGGATACCATTGAAAATCATAACTCAAAGTCAACTTCTATCTTATCATGCTGATGCTAGAAACAGGGTTAACAAGTTATGCACACCTACAAAGAGTATTTGAAAATTACAACTTAATAAATGAACAACTTAGCAAGGTGATTTACAACTTTATGAAACAGGGAGGAAAATACATGATAGCTATATTAAACAACTTCTAAACAAGTGAAATACAACCTGCAAGCAAAGTGTTAAGAATCTAAATATAAACAAGTAAACATGGACATCCACACATGCTCTGTGACACAAACACAATCCAGGAAGCGATCTGCATGTTAGAAGAGATATACAGTGATACAATTTAAGCAAGCAATTCGAAATTAAAGAGATATACACAGTGATACGAATTAGACAAGCAATTCAAAATTGGTAAGTGATAAAAGACAAATATGAAAATACAAATATATACTGATATGAAAAACTACCGAGACCACTGGTGGCCCCCACAAAAGGTCGTGGCACTACTTCAACAGAAAAATGCAGTCACATAATCAATATGTCATTGATATTAATCGCCAAAAACAGAGTGTACAGTGAAATTGAAGATAATGTATGTGTGTATAAATAAAAATCCGGGTCTCTTCATGGAATATGTAGCAAGTATTTATAGAGTTATACAAAGCTTGAGAGGTTGACCACTGGAAGCTTCAACACTCTCTAAAAACATAAATACATTAAATTCCATTAACATAAAGCATCTTTCCCAACAACCTCGTGTGCTCAAAATAGCGGCCACTGCAATGACCCAAGTTTGAATGCGCCAAGTTCCATAGCTAGAGGCCGTGAGTGGGCACAAAATACATGTTTTCGATTCACCCATCGAATCCCGCTGATATGCCAACCGCCAACTCCACTATGCTTCGAGTGCTGGATGGAGGTCTGGACAAAGGACTGGATGGAAGGCTGGATCACATTTTTGTCCTGTCGTAAGCAAACAAGAAACGTTATAACATTATAATCATTCAAATGAAGATGAATTAACATAAAACCATTGCAAAACGATGATTACACATACCTCATGTTATTCCATGGAGAATTGATGCACAAAGCTTGATAATACCTTTAAAAAGGGATAAATAAGAGCACATAATGTATAATTTTCATATGCAAAAAGGATTCGGTCATTGGAAAAACAGTCAAAACACCAAATCAACATTTCTCCCACACCTAAGAGTTTGCAGGTCCCTCTACAAACAAAAATGGATCACCTGATATAGCTATACTCGTGAAGGAGGTGGTGGATTAGCTTTACAAGCTTCTCCCTCATGCTTCGGGGACTTTGGCGTAGGCCTTTTGAGATGTTTCAATTGCATCTCGAGACTGTGATTGGTGGTAGTCATTTGATCGACCAATCAATGAAAAGAGTTTACTTTTTCTTGCAGGACAACAATATCATGGTGCAAATGCCGATCCCACAGTTTCTCGTTCTGCCAACTGTTGAAGTAGCTCAACATTCTCTTTTTGCAATTTCTCAATAGTTTGGGTTTGATCAAATGGCTCAAGAGAGGAAGGCTTATGCTCCCTGATATATGTAGAAGGTATATCAACTTTATAAGAAGGTGTAGGCATATGTAAGGAGGGAGTAACAATTTTTTTGTGAGGAAGACTTGGTTTAATAGGTTCAAATTTGATCTCTTTACTGGGCTTAGACTCCTCTGTAGAAACTTATTTAAGTCCTTTATGGGGGCTCTCATGGTTGGAAGACAATTGAATAGGATCTGAAGTACTTGGAGGTTTTATATTGGGCTTGCCACTCATACTTCAGGTGCTTCTTCGAAAGGATTTACCCTTGAATCGATTAGCTCCTCTCCTCTTTATAGGAACCGAAGGAAAATCTTGATGAAATGAATCTTGTATCTTCTTAGGTTTAGAATAGATAGGTGTTGAAGGCAATTGGGAATTATCAACAAGCTCCTTAATTTTCTTACCCGATGAGGTTGCAGGGGAATCAATATTTTTCTTGGCTTTCTTATCATACAGGGAGACAGTTTGAACTGGAGGGTTTGGAAATTTTGGAGAGTGAGTATTAGGTGGGGTGACATCCCCTGAATCGATCGATTTCTTGCTTGTCTTAACTATGAGATGGGGATTGGAAAAATGGTATAGGAAATCTTCCCATGTCTTACTCTGTTTTTTCAATTTTGATATAACAAGAAATTTAATGAGGCCATGGTGAAATAAACTGTTGTGAGTGTTGGCCAAATTTTTACGGACTTGGGAAGACATCTTCTCGAGGATTTTCAAAAAATAGAAGAGAAAATTCAGGGGTTTGTTGAATTGAAAATGGGCCAAAAGATGGAAATGACTAGCTTTAAAAACAGAGTACCTACCTTCACAAGTGATGAGCCTGGTAATTACGATTAGAGGGTTGATCAATTCATCTTTGATCCATTCTTTCGAATACCCTTTGGCTCCAGAGACATTTTGGTATTCGGGCTTGAACACCCTGTTATAACTTGGATGTGGCAGTTGATGGTGTTTGAACCACTGATCCCCAACCCATGGAAATTTCGTGGCCGAGGAAATGGATTACTTAGAAATTAAAAAGACCAGAGTCCCTATGCGAGCAAGTCTACCATCAAATCCGAGAGCGAATTGGAGCGAGACACCATCATTGTGCCCCTGTAGATTGGCTAGGAACGGTCCCCAACCCACGCGGAGGAAGACTTCTTGACATGCCACAAATTCCATAATGGCCAGTAGCTCAGTGTAGGAGGATGTTTCATAATAGTTGGGCATGGTTAAAGAGCAAGGGATGAGCAGGAGGCCAAAATTGGGTAGAGGGAGAGCGTGATACCGCAAGCAGAGGATGAGCGAAATAGACAGGGCATGAGCAATCAGGACATAATACCCGTTTCTTAATGCAATTGTAATGGAAACGGTTGAATCATGGGTAAATTCGTCATACACGAATGCCATGTGTGATCATAATTTCACCAAGTTTGAATTTGAATGGTGTGTACTTTGGAGGTAAACAAAATCGTGTAAGAAATTAGATCAATGTCCAAGTCTTTGACTTGGACATTTGATCATAAAATGAATTTATAATTTTAATTTGATCACCAAAATGAAATTTGAAAAATACACCATTTAATTCATCTAATTCATCAATGCAACGAGCGTAAATCAATTCGAGAAATCATACCTAAACACGATCGTGATCATTTACATTGTATACAATACCCCATCCGGTCCTCCAAATGGCACTCCATCCGGTCCCTTGTGTAAGTGAAAACTATCCAAAAGTAAACGAGCGTTCATCCATAGCACTCAAATTGGACGATTTCTAACAGGCATGGTGAACAAGAGCATGGATAGGATGAGCATAAATAAGATTATTCATTTTTGATTTCCTTGTCATCGATCTGTAGCAATACAAACAACTTGTTCCTCTTTTCATAGGCTTGTAATACATATGACAGTGAGTATTTAACAGTTGTTATCGATCTGTAATTGTTACAAGGAACAATTAAGTATAAGCAATCTTCCATTGCATAAACATAAATAAAAATGCATAGCAGGATTATAACACACAAAGTTATGTCAACAGTATAAAACTTATCATACCAATACAAACAACTGCTGATATAATAGCCCGAGATAATGTAAAAACAATATGACAAAATTTTGACTGAGATCCTACTTCCTCTTCTCATGGATTGTAATACAGATGAAAGTGTTTAACATTTGTCATCTTAGGAAACCCCTCCCCCACTCCTAAGTATTGTGAAACCTCACAATCAAAGATATAGGAAACCAATCAATTCTCCCAATAGCCTAACATTTATGGTTTTCCAAGTGTAGAGATAAATTTCACACATTAGTCTGACAAGACAGTTAAAATATGGCCCCACCTATAGGATAGAACATCCTACATATAGTTAAGAAGAGGTAGGCAATAGAGTGTTAGGATTGTCTTAAAGTTAGTTCCCAATGGAAGATTGATGGAGTTCATTTACCTTTTCTTAACCATGCATACTTCTTTTTCAGCTTTGCCTATAAGTAGTGTTGTGCATTAGGACAAGTTTTAAGATTTAGGAATTTTATTTATTGTTTTCCAGATCATCACCCTCTCTAGGTAGAATGCCCCGTTGCTAGCAAGCCTATTCAATACTCTGATGGGTTTACCTAGTCATACCATAGGTTAGTACCTGCTGCCAGCAGATGTATTCAGTATCCTGATGGGTTAGCCTCTTACATCATTTTACAACAGAGACTGGTCCACCATATTTTAAGATTTGTGTATAAATATTGCTTTTTGCAAGAAGATGGGGAGGCAAATCTATTTTTTTTTTTTTTTGGACTGGGACGGTATTTAAGTTAGAGGATGACTATTATTTATGCATTCCTTATAGATTGTCCTGATGTAAGGGATACTTAAGTGGGCGTAGCCAATCTAAAGATATGGTATAATCAAGCATTTTTAATGTGTAGTGAATGGTACCATTGGAAAATAACAGAAAGGTATCATCAGTCCCTACTCACTTTCTTCTTTTTTTGAAGTTATATTGATGTTTCCATGGTTAAAAACTAATCAAACCTTCTTGCTACTCTTTAATAAAGATACTTTACTCACCTACTCAGGGTTCTTGGGGAAATTGTACTAGTAACCTCTAGGTTTGATAAGACAAAGTGTCACTTCCTTATATCCTCTAGTGGTGGAGGTTATGAGCAACTACCATGAAGGATGCCTTGAAAGAAAGGAAGATAGAAATCTTGTATAAATGGCTAATTTAAAGTAGGCAATTTCTAAGCATAATAAAAATCATTATCTAATTAGTGCTTAATCAGACAATAGAGTTCAAATATAGAAACATCTTCTTCCGAAGTAAAATACTTCCCTTTTTGTCTCCTTAGAGTTGTCCACTTGTTATTAGATGGACACCTGCAGAAATCTCTAAAACTATTTATCAGAAAAAAACACACTTTAAAATATTTACATATGTACCATTAGAAATAAAAAAAGTTTCAAGAATAGGGGGAGGGAGAAAAAACTTCCCCATCCACCAAGGCCAATGCCTTGTCGGATGACATGGCATGTAGAAAATATACTTTGGAAATGGGTCCGTGGTAAATTTTAAGTCAGTGTCCATTCACTACGAAAGAGACTTGTCCATCATCAATTGTTTTTATCTTAACAACCCCATTATCATACATGGTAACTACCTCATAAGGACCCAACCATCGAGTGGTAAGTTTTCCTTTAAAATTTTTGAATCGGGAATCAAACAACAAATCCCAATCACGAGGTTGAAATTGTTTCTTTTTGATAAATTTATCATGCCACTTGCTCCTCTGGTTTTGAACTAAAATTGTCCATTGGATAGCATCTTGTCTAATCTCATCCAATTCGTTCAATTGCAGGGCTTGTTGTTTTTTTGACTCATCTAATTCTAATCCCAATTGTGCAACAATACAAAAAGTCCTTACTTGGAATTCAATTGGTAGAAGTACTTATTTTCCATAAACTAGTTCATATGGGGTATGCCCAGTGGTGTTTCTCCAGGTGGTAGGATATGCCCACAAGGCCTCTGGAAGTCTATCAACCCAATATCTATGGTGTAACTGGAAAATTTTGGTTAAGATAGTTTATGATACTTTGTTTGTTGACTCTACTTGGCCATTAGCTTGTGAATGATATGGAGAAGACTTATGATGCTTTATACCATATTTTTCCATTAATTCCTTCATCAGATTGGAAGTGAATTGTGTACCCTCATCTGTGACAATCTCACGAGGAACACCAAAGTGGGTAAAGATATCTTCATAAATGAACTCAAAAACAGATTTTTCAGTAGACCTAAATAAGGATTTTGCCTCTACCCACTTGGTGACATAATCTGTGCAAACCATAATATAATTCTTCTTACGAGACATGGGAGAAATTGGTCCTACAAAATCAAGGGCCCATTTCTCAAAAGGATCTATCATAACTTGGGCATGTAAGGGAATTTCATCAGCTGATGTGGGTCTTCCTATCCTCTGACAGCTATCACAACTTCTCACATATTTGGCAGTATCCTTAAAAATGCTAGGCCAATAGTAACCTGAATGTAAAGACTTATATGATGTACGTTTATCGGAAAAATGTCCACCACATAGTCCATCATGACAACTTCGTAGGATGTCTAGTATCTCATCTTCCCAGAAAAATATATGAATGATCAAGTTTGTTCCAGTACGAAAAAGTTCATGTCCAACCCAGGAGTAGTTAGCACTTTGTGTTATAATTCGATGCTTTTCATGAGGTGACAAATGAGCTGGTAACTTTTAGTAGCCAAATAATTTTCCATGTCCGCAAACCATGGAGTTTTTACGAAGATGGAAAAGAGATACTCATCTGGAAAACTATCATCAACATGAATACTATCACCCTCATGATTAATGTGCGAGAGAAAATCAACTACTAATTTCTCTTTTCCAGGTCGGTCAAGGACGGTGATATTGAACTATTCTAATAATAGGAGCCACCTAGTTACTCGACCATTGGGAATAGGTTTGTTCATGAGAAATCTAATGGAAGAGTGATATGTATGTACAAATACCTCATATCCTTTGATATAATAAAGAAACTTGTTGACAACATGGACAACTACCAAGAATTTGTTTTCCGTGACTGTATAGTTTATTTCGGTAGGGGACAAGTTCTTACTCACAAAGTAAACGACATAGGATTGTTGGTCATCTTTTTGTCCTAATACTCCTCCTATTGAAGTATCAGAGGCATCAATGGATATATGAAATGGAAGGGCCCAATTGGGTCCCCTAAGAACTGGTGCCACAAATAATTTATCTTTTAGAGTTTCAAAGGCAGTTTGACAGTGGTCAATCCAAAGAAAATCAACATCTTTTGTAAGCAATCCAAACATTGGTGCATAAATATTTGTAAAATTATCAATAAATCGTTGGTAGTATCCGACATGTCCAAGAAAGATTCTTACCTCTTTTTGAGTCTTTGGAGGTGGAAGTTTGACTATTACCTAAATCTTAGCAGGATCCACTTTAATCGCTTCAGATGAAACATGATGCCCTAAGACTACTCCTTCAGTCAATAACATTTTACACTTTTCATGACTTAAGGATATATTCATTTCTTGACATCTAATAAGAACTTTATTCAGATTATCTAGGGATTCTTGATAAGTATTACCATATACTGTAAAATCGTCCATATACACTTCCGCATAGTCTTGAATGAGGTCAACAAATATCCCTAATACTGCTCGTTGAAATGTGGGAGGAGGATTACACAAACCAAATGGTAAGACCCTATAGGCATAGGTGCCCCAAGGACAAGTGAAAGTAGTCTTGTCCTAATCCTCAAGTGCTATGAGAATTTGGTTGTATCCACTATATCCATTCATGAAGGAAAAATATCGTTTCCATGACAAGGTATCCAAGACTTGTTCAATGAAGGGAAGAGGAAAATAATCCTTCAGAGTGGTCTTATTAAGTTCCCGGAAGTCAACACAAATCATTCATTTTCCAGTTACTTTATTTGGAACCACTACAAGCCTAGATACCCATTTATTGTCATAGATTGGATAAATAAAACCGACATTCAATAGTTTATGTATTTCCTCCTTTACTCTATCCTTTAGTGTCGTATTCATCCTTCTATGGGGTTTCCTAACATGTGTTACTTTTGTCTGGGTATATATGTGATGAATTCATGTGTCGGGGTGTATACCCTTCATATCAGTATATTCCCTGGAGAATGCTCCTGATTGGTCCTTAAGGATATTTACTAATTGTTCTTGTTGATCTGCATCTAGTCCAGAATTTATATGTAGGAATTTCCAAGGACTAATCTCATAAGGCATGGTATAGGATATGTCAGATTCATCTATCTCAAAAATAAAAGATGTTGAAGACAAAGTTGATGGGTCAAACTATTCTTGAAATTCTTCACCAAACATGTACTCAAATTGGGGAAAAGATTGTGGAAAATCAACACACGTGATTGCAGAAATAAATTGATTTAGCACATTATATGTTGTTTTCTCCTGAAGTGCCTAGGAATGATCACTAGGCAACACAGGTTCTTCCTAGTTCTCATTCTCATATGGACATTCAAGCCGCCATAGATTCTCTAAAAGAGGTTGAGCCGGTGGGTATATGGTAAGCTTCTGTATAGAAAGTCCATTAGAGATAATCATTTCACCTTCTCTACAACCAATAAATGCATTGGCTGTGGACAACCAAGGTCTTCCCAAGATAAAGGGATGCCCTTTAGTAGGATCCTTTGAATGAATGACAAGAAAGTCTAATAGATATTCCCATGATGCTAATGTTGTTGGATCATGTTGTCATTGATGCCAATGGTTTGATTATTTGGGAGATTGTTAGATCATATGCCATTGATGTAAATGGTTTGATTGATTGATGACATTGATTGATGCCAAGTAATTGATTGATTGATGATTGATGAACAATGTATATGTATTGTCCTTGATGATAATGATATATGTCAAAGTGGAAACCAATTGATAAAGATGGATCATTGATATGATGCATAGATGAAGATGGATCAATGAGTTGTCATTGATACATGATGATGCATAGTTTGTTTGATGAAAATATGACTCATTATTGTCTTATCATTATTGATAAGGTGCAAAAATGGATGAACTCCAAAGTGGTCTCCTTATGGTGAAAGCCCTCACGGGAAGACACTTTGTGGATTGAGTTATCCTAGAAGAAAGGTTGGAGGACCCATGCTTGTATGTGGAATAATGAGATTAATATCAATGAAGTTGTTGGTGAAACTATCCTACATGGATAGTGCTTGTCATGCCATTTCCGGTGGTATGTGGAATGTCACATAACTCCTCATGGTTTGAGAGTTATGGCCTTGTGAAGTTGGAGGACCCCCATATGAAGGCTTGAAGCCCCCAAGGTCTAAGAAGTCAAAGTGATTGAAAAGAAGAAATAATTATTTAAATGATAAAGTAAAGTGACCTAGAAATGGGTTAAGTGACCTAGAAGATGAAAGTATAAATAAGAAGCTAGGATCTCTTGTAAAATGTACATTTGGAGAGAATCCTTTTTGTGGATCAATGGAGAGCTTCTTGTGAGAATATCTTTTGGAGTATTGATGGAGAGCTTCTTATTGGTGTGGATCTCTTGATAATGATTGAAGATCTATTCCGAGGAAGAGAGTGAGAGGAGGATCTCATGGATGCATCAAAGGTTCGGCAATATTAGAGATCTTGACAACAAAATTCTTGAAACTTCAGAAACCTTAGTTTCTGATGCATACGCGGGTTGTTTGTGTATAGGGTGCGTATACATTGAGGTATATGCGGGCTAGCTGTGTATAGGGTGAGTATGCACACGGGCTGTCTGAAGACAGGGAGCGTATGGTGGACAGAATGGTGAAGACTTGTGTTTGAGCTGGTGCCAAGCTCTTGGATGATGAGGCATGTTTCAGATCTACATCCTATGGCCTTAGATCTATCACAGATATACTGGTATGGTTACATTATTGTCTTGATGGATACTATTGTTTGATGTGTTGTGAATGCTTAGGGAATTCTTGGTATGAATTCTATGATGTGGTTCAGTTTGGTTGATTTGGTTGATAGAGTGATCAATACTCTTGTGATTCAGTTGTGACATGATTGCTATGGTATACTAGATGCTTATAAATGTTTGATATAACATTCATATTGATCTATTGTGGAGCATGAGTAAGCTATTGGAGATCTTGGAGATGTTGTGATTGGCCGTGGGTCAGTTTGGACAGTGGAAGACAGAAAAGAAAGTGATTGTAGGTTGCAAAGGATCTGAGCATCTGAAGCAAAGCAAAACCCTAGTTGCTCATAAGCATACACATGTTGCATTATACACTAGCCGCGTGCACACACAGGATGTAGTGAGCCAAGGCGCGTACACATGTGGGTTGCACTGCTGATATGTCACGTACCTATTGACAGATTGATATCTGTTGAGTATTGTTGCCTCATCTCAGTTGGTGTTGAGGGTGTAAGATGAGTCTTGCATTATAAAGCTGGTTCTCTTGTAGAGTTGTACTCTATTCAGTTGTTGCTGATAAACCTCGGATTGTTGTCCATAATAAAAAGAAAAAATGTACATACATCTTGTGTTCTTTTTGTTCCTTGTGGTGATGACTTATTGATGATATGTGTTGCTGATATATGTTGCTGATATATGTTCATATCTAACTGGCTATAAATGACAACACTGGGTGATGAATAAATGTTTAATGTTAACTAAGGAGTTTTTGTAAAGAGGGAAGATTTTGGGAAAAAGAGCCCCACACTCATTCACCCCCCCCCTCTAAGTGTGGTAGGTGTGTCCAAAAAATGTGACTATGATATCATCCAATATTCATTTAGGTATAAATTTGGTCTTATCTGCTAATTCCAAAATAGTTGGGGTAGGTCTAAGGAGGGGTTTCAACTGTAATTCCTATAAGGTAGTAACAGTCATAAAATTAATGGCTTCCCCCAGGTCTATGAGAGTATTTCCAATGTGAACCTTATTAATGGTTATTGTTACTATGAGATTCCTTGGGTTTGCATACTTTGTGACCCTAGGCTGCTCCGATATGTATTCAGACAATTCTCCTATCAAATGTACTGTTGGAGGATCTTTCTATTTCCTACCTAGTTTCTTGATACACAATTCATTGATCACTTATTGTAAATTGGAATGTCCTTTATGGCTTGTAACAGGGGAATTTTGACACAAATGTTCTTCAATTCATTTAAAATGTCAAATTTTGGTCGAATCGTTGGTTTCTCAATTGCTAATCTTTCTGGATAAGGAGGGGATTTTGTAATCTGTGAAGATTCACTTTGGGGAAGATTCTGTTACTGGTCTTTGGGAATGATGACATATTCCCACTTAGTCTCATCCGTGGGTTGGTCAAGAGTTTCATCTTCTTCTTCTTCCCGGATGACTACTGAAGGCCTTTGTATATCCAGAACTTTCCTCGACCTTAGTTGAATCTCATGTAACGAAACATGAGAAATAACATATGTCGGGAAGGTTTGCAGCTCAACATTGTGAATAGGTTGAGTTTGTTTGTTATTCGGGTTAGGAGCTGGTTGTGATGGTAATAATGTTGGTATTGGGGAGCTTGTATTTTGAAATTGTTGGGGTTGTTGTGGAATATGAGGTAAAGGTGGGGGAGCAAAACCTAGAAGAAGTTGCTGGATGTTTGGTGGAAATTGCGAGTAAGGATGAGTGGGCATAGGAACAGGTGGAATCTGCGTGTTTCCTTGGGTATGCCATGCTCTCCATCCTTGTATCCAAGGGTGGTGTGAAGCATACTGTGGAGACTCGTTTTTCCAATTTGGTGAGTTCCATTGTTGTGGTTGTTGATAATAAAGTGGAACTTGAGGTGCTAGATCGTGATATGTAGGATGACTCCTATGATGCCATGGCCTCCTAGGTGCATAAGAAGATTCCCCAGGATCTACACTTCTGTAAATGGATAATAAACTGGACAGTGATGGGCATTTTTCAGTTGGGCGATCTTCGGTACAGAAGCCACACAGTGAAATGTTGTCTAATGAGAATTCCCTTGAGGAATGCTTCCTCTTGCACCTTGGAAACAATATGCACATTGTTGCATTCTCTTCCTCCTGTTTCTTCTTAATATTTAAGGTGTCCAAATAGGAACCTATTGTACTTATAATATCGGTTTTGAAGTTCTCCAATAGGTTTCCTATATCTACCCTTGTAATACCACCAGAACTAACTGCTTTTAGGTTTCTACTATAAGGATTCTGAACACTCTTTTTAGTTTTGGCCCTACTCCTCGAGTAATTTCTACACATTTCATAGATTTCAATGAATGGTTTATGGGATATGTCACCTGATGGCTACTATAAGGATTCTGAACACTCTTTTCAGTTT
Source organism: Picea mariana (assembly GCA_032191745.1). Taxonomy (NCBI): domain Eukaryota; kingdom Viridiplantae; phylum Streptophyta; class Pinopsida; order Pinales; family Pinaceae; genus Picea; species Picea mariana. The sequence goes on along the minus strand of JASDQU010949751.1, from coordinate 13,659 downwards.
TGGCCCTACTCCTCGAGTAATTTCTACACATTTCATAGATTTCAATGAATGGTTTATGGGATATGTCACCTGATGCCATTAGGTTAAGTGTCTCTAGATATTCTTCCAAAATTCCTTTAAGGAAAAGAGTCATGATTGCATCATCTGGAAGTTCGTGGTATTTTGATTTTTGTGAGGTATAATCAAACCGTTCCATGTAATCTTCGAGACTCTCATCCTCTAACTATTGAATTTTAAAAATATCATAATGAGAATCCTTATATTTTCAATAGTCTTGGTAATAATTAACAAATATAGCTTTCATGTCTTCCCAAGACCTAATACTAGACTCTCCTAACCCCATGAAGCATCTTAGTGCAGAATCCTTGAGAGTGGCAGGAATAAGTTTTAATTTCCAGGCATCTTGCAAGTAGTTATAGCTTCTACACAAGATGTCAAACTCAAATAGGAAGGTATCTGGGTCGTCACTTCTCTTACCATAAAAGGTGGGCAGTGCAGAGAGTGGGATTTTCTTCATGTTGACATTTTGTATGGTATCCAAACTTGGAAACCCAAAGGTGGTTTCTGTTTGGTTTCCAACTTCTTCTTCCTCATCGTGTCTCACATGGTTGTGATCCTCCTGATCATCCATACTGATTTTATTCCCAAAGAGAGAATACTTGAATGGTTTTATCTTTGAATATAACAAAGTGTCCCAAGGTTCTTTTCCAGGAAAGGTATTCCTTCGATAGGAAGATTTATCTACTATTTGGATGTCCGAGACTTTACTTGAGCCGAGGAGATGGTTTACCCTAGGGATCAAAACTCTTTTCAATTTACAATTCTACTTTAAAAATATGACTTTTAAAATCTATTTAAACAACATATTCTATGTTAAATATAAAAAGCAACCTTTAACTAATGAGCTTTAAGCAATCTAGGACTATGAACTATTTAATCTAAGTAGCTTTAAACAATCTAGGACTATGAACTATTTAATCTATGTAAGCAACTTTATGAATTAACAATCAATCTTTGAATAAGAAAACAATCCGTCATAATTAATTTTAAAAGTGAACTCTATTCTTAAAGCAAAGACTCACAATTATTTCTATGTTGCAGAGAATAAACACTATTCTACCTAACTGAAAGCAAGAGACGAAAAAACTCACAATTATTTCTATCTTGCAGAGAATAAACACTAATCTACCAACTAAAAGCAAGAGTGTTGTGATAGAATTCAAATGTGATGATTGTTTCTATGGTGGAGAATTACATCACGATGGCATCTGATCACTAATGACAACTCAAGTGGAATTAACTCAATGATAACGTCTATAGAGAAATGTAGAGTATGGACAAGGCGGTCTATAGAAAGCTTTGCCATCACAAAAACAACATTATATATTCTTGGAATCCATATGGTCTACAAACATTGTGCATAAGAGATTCAACATCAATCATTTTCTCTATTACACTAATACTGGAAAATACTTTGTACATAATCAATAATTCATGCAAACCTACAAACTCATAACTAGTACTAATTAGAAATCACAATTCAAATTCATAACTAGAATATCAATGAAAATCATAACTCAAAATTATAACTAGGATACCATTGAAAATCATAACTCAAAATCAACTTCTATCTTATCATGTTGATGCTAGAAACATGGTTAACAAGTTATGCACACCTACAAAGAGTATTTGAAAATTAGAACTTAATAAATGAACACTGTTTAAATAGATACTCTGCAAGGTGATCTACAACTTTATGAAACATAGAGGAAAAAATATGATAGCATAATTAAACAACTTCTAAATTAGTGAACTACAACCTTCAAGTAAAGTGTTAAGAATCTAAATATAAGCAAGTAAACATGGACATCCACACATGATCGGTGACACACACACAATCCAGGAAGTGAGCTGCAAGTTAGAAGAGATATATAGTGATATGATTTAAGCAAGCAATTCAAAATTAAAGAGATATACACAGTGATACAAATTAGACAAGCAATTCGAAATTGGTAAGTGATAAAATACAATTATGAAAATACAAATATATACTGATATGAAAAACTACCCAGACCACTGGTGGGTCCCTCAGAAGGTCGTGGAACTACTTCAACAGAAAAATGCAGCCACATAATCAATATGTCATTGATATTAATCGCCAAAAACAGAGTGTACAGTGAAATTGAAGATAATGTCTGTGTGTATAAATAAAAATCCGTGTCTCTTCATGGCATATGCAACAAGTATTTATAGAGTTATATAGAGCTTGAGAGGTCGACCACTGGAAGGGTCGACACTCTCTAAAAACATAAATAAATTAAATTCCATTAACATAAAGCGTCTTGCCCAACAACCTCGTGCGCTCAAAATAGTGGCCGCTGCAACTACCCAAGTCTGAATGCACCGAGTTCCATAGCTGGAGGGTGTGAGTGGGCACAAAACCTATGTTTCTGATTCTTCCATTGAAGCTCGCTGATATGCCAACTGCCAACTCCACTGTGCTCCAAGTGCCAGATGGAGTGCCGGATGGACGTCTGGATGAAGGACTGGAAAACATACTGGATGGAAGGATGGATCGCATTTTTGTCCCGTTGCAAGCAAACAAGAAATGTTAGAACATTGTAATCATTCAACCGAAGATGAATTAACATAAAACCATTGCAAAACAATGATTACACATACCTCGTGTTGTTCCATGGAGAATTGATGCACAAAGCTTGATAATACCTTTAAAAAGGGATAAATAAGAGCATATAATGTAGAATTTTCATATGTAAAAAGGATTTGATCATTGGAAAAACAGTCAAAACACCAAATCAATAGTGCTCAAGACTATTTCTTTTAATACCTTCCTATCTAGGAGGGAGTGTTGATATTATGGTAGTTGCAAGTGGTATTAAACTCTATGTGTAACCTTTCATGAGACTAGAATATTCCAAGAAGAAAGAGAAACCCTAAAATGTTGGATAATAACACTAGAAGACAAGTTGGCTCAAAAGAATATTTGATATTGAGTTATTAGCCTCCAGGAAGAGAATTCAGACTAGTCAAGTGAGATAGAGTAGTATAAATAGAGGGCGCTAGAGCTCATTTGTCACTCTTACTCTCACAACTGCATAAGACTAATGGTGCACAAGTTTGGAGAGGGAGTGCAGCTGCAGCTGCTGCAACTGGGATTTTGGCTTTTGGTTGGACTTTCTCTTGGTTATGGTTTGGACTTTCTTCTTGGTCTTTGGTTATTATTTCTTGGTGCGCTATCCTTGGAGAAAGGTGCGCTACCTTGGTTGACTATTTTTCTGCTTTCAAAATTATTTTGTCTGTCAAGTTTAAGGTGCTCGGGGGTGGCTTCGTTCCTATGGTTGGGTGACAATATTGCTATATTCTCTATGGAAAAATAAGCACACCTATTTTTCTAACAAGAAGGCAGGTCCAATGCTGATCATTTAAATGAGTTTGACATGGTCAATAATTAATTAAGTTCTGTAGGAGTAAAATTTGATGATGAAGTTAGGGCTCTTTTGATCTTGTTCTCATTTCCAGAAAGTTGGAATGTATTGGTCATGGTTGTGAGTAATTCTTACTTTGATTCAAACACTTTAAAGTTTGATGATGTTGTTGGTGTTATCCTTAGTGAGGAAATGTGATGGAAAAGTGTAGGTGAGACATTAGGTAATGCTTTGACCATGGATAACAGGAGAAGACAAAGGGAGAGATCAAAGAGCCCAAGGAATCAAGGGAATTATAAGAAGGGAAGATCCAAATATAGAGGGAAGATGGAGTGCTAGCATTGTGGGAAGAAAGGCCACTTGAAGAAAGACTATTGGTATCAAAAAGGAAAACAAGGAGATGGGCAACATGAGAATAATTAGAAAGAAAATGTAGCAAGTGATGTGTTGCAATATGATATAATCCTTTCATTAGATAATATTATTAATTCTTGGGTGGTAGACTCAGTGACTTCATTTTATGCCATACCCCATAGGAAATATTTTCAAGATTATGTTCAAGGTGATTTTGGAGAGGTTATTTGGGTAATGATAAACCATGTAAAATTGTTGGAAATGGTAAGATATAAATAAAATTACATAATGGAAACCAATGGTTGTTGAAAAATGTGAAGCACATTCCCGATTTGAGAAGAAATCTAGTTTCAATAGGGCAGTTGGATCATGAAGGTTGTATAGTTACATTTACAAGAAATTCATGGAAGGTCACTAAAGGATCATTGTGTTGAGGGGGATGGATTCCCAATGATCAACAATAGGGATTAAACCCAAGGACAAGGCCCAATTAGACTCCTCCCTCTATGGTATGGAATAATCCTCTAGGTTAATGGTCCGACAGCTGTTATAGTAGATTTAAAAGTTGTTCGGTTTCACTCCTTTTTTTTTTCTTTTTATTGTGTTATATTTTATGTCTATCTACTACATAAAATAAGTAAAATAAAAGGAATTTTAAATAATTCTTCCCTAAGGATAACCTTTAGGGAAATCAGATAAAAGTAATCAACAACATCGAGTTCCCTAAGAACTAATTATAGCAAGAAACTTTATTCGTGTAATCACCTTTTAAGAAATGATAGATATGAAATAGAGGAAAACATTATTCCTTAAAAGATATCTCTTAAACAAAACAAAAACTGAGAATAAATCAACAACTGTACTATGTACTTTTAGGAAATAGTTCTATAGAATACTTAGCTAAAAACGTACCCTCATAGAAAGATGATTATTTGACTTTTATTGTATCAACGATCATAAAATAATTATATAATTATTGAAGTACTGAATAACAATAATTTTTTTATAAAGAATAATATATTAATGAATGTTGAAACCAATATCTAACAATTCATGCAATCATACCAACTAACTTGATTAAATTGAAAATTTTACTAGACAAGTTCGACATAATAATTGCTAATATAATAATCCACGACACAATTAACACACACAATAGTTCTGTCAAAACTCCTCGGCTCCTCTGGAGCTTTTGAATTAAATTTTGAAATAATTCTTGAATTACATTCAACCAAAATTTATCTATCACCAAAGGTCCCCTCTCGAGAGGTCGACCCCTTTATTTTTATGCAATACGCGTGTCAAAAATAGTAAACTGATAGAAAATAAAAATTACATCAATAGAAATGAGTCAAGATGACTCAAGTGATCATGGATTCTTTGGGATTTCATGTTCATCTAAATATGTTTCCCACTTTGAGTAAATATCGAAGCATCTTTGGCCATACAAAAAATTATGTTGGTCCATTGATACACTGAAGGTATTCTTGCTCTCCTTGAATCGACATGTGTACTTCTCAATCTTGGGTGTTATTTTTTTCAAGTCGATCAACAATTTTGATTGCTCGAACTGCCAAATTTTGTAAGTGACTTCTCTCCGTTGTCGTTATCTTCTTTATATCTGTTTGATATTCATTGACAATTATTTTAAAATTTGTCGGTACCTCTTTGAACGGTTGAAAATTTGAGGGTGACCCAAAAGTTGGTAATTAGATATCAATCATTGTTTGGTTGATCTTATCCCATGTTCGATTGCATATAGACCACTCTTCTTCCATTTTCTCCCTTGGTTCTCCTACAATATTGGCCCAATATTGCGGTGTTGAGTAAATTCTTGAGATGTTGTCATCAATCAAAATATCTATACTATGATCTTCATCTCCTTTGTCTTTCTGAACTTCCCTGATAAAATAAACTTGATTCACAACCCAAGTTCCCTTCACACTCCATCAAATTACTTCATTATGCGCTATCTCTAACAACAAGGTTTCCTCTTGAATTTGCACTACCTTTCTTAGAATATTATCTTGGATTAAATTCATTCATCATATTCTTCTAAAAGGTCCTTGATCAAATTAACATATCCTCCTACCTCTTGGTAGTACTGGACCAGGTGCTAAAGAGAGACTACTTCTTTCTTGGCTTATTCCAACTCTCTTTCATCTGTTGTATCTTTACCTAACGAAGAAAGAGTTATGGCCATACCCGCTGAAACAAGCTCACTCACATTGGCCTTCTTTGTATAAAGAACAACCTCCTTCGAGGTACATAATACACCATTGTCCAATGTAGTCTTCCTCTTCCATTGAGTCCTTCTAATAATTTATTTCATTTTCCTGTCATATGAAAAATATTCTAGATCAACCACTTCATCAATTGTTTGGGGTATAGGATGGTACAACAAAGATAACATATTTCTCATATTTCCAGTAGTGTGAAAATGTTCAATGGTGGCCTATTGAATCTTCCCTTTGGGTTGAGCTTCTTTATTTTCTCAGTTATTTGAGTGTCTTGATTCTCCTGACCTTCCTGCATTTTCTGGGTTTGCTCAACTATATGATCTTTTTGAGCCTTATCAGTTGGTTGATCTTGATGTGGAATTTGGTCTGGTGTGGAGGATTTCTCCACTTCTATATATTTATGAATTGTTGAATCATAGGTATCCTCAACATTATTTCTTTCTCATGTTGGATAAGTTTTTTGGGGATTCTGAACATCTATAATTTCATGTTGACCCTTCAGGTTAGGAACTTGTCAGTTGAGATATTAGTATGATATTTTCCATTTCCATTAACTGATCCCGTGGTGTTCCATTCATGACTTTGAGTATCTTCCATACTATTACCCTAATTTTCTCTGGTATCCTTTTCTATCTTTACGTCTTGAGTAGTCTTGTTTGTTTCTAGCAAATTCACATTGGTTATGGGCACACTTGTTTTCTCCATATCTTCCTAATCCTTTGTTAGGTAAAATATATTTCTAGGTTTGGAAGTTGCTGGGTTATTTTCTTGTTCTCTCTTACTATTATCCTCCTTCTCTTTGTTTATCCTCTCAATCTCTTCCTTTTCTTTTTTCTCCTCTTGAGATTTCCTCTACTACTCCTCTAACTCTTCCTCTGCCTGCTTTTATTCTTCAATGTCGTGTCTAGCATTTTATTCTTGTTCTATCCTTCTTTCTTCCAACAAATATTTATTTTGTTCTATTTCTCAGCCTAAATTATTTGTTTGACCAACAACTCATGAGAAACATCTTCTTGTTTCTTCTTCGGTTCTTTGTCTGCCTTTTTTTTTGCTCTTGTTCCTTGAGAATTATTTCCTATTCAACTATCATGGATTATTCCTCTCTTTCTGCATTCAACCTTTATTCTTTTGTTTTCTTGGCCTCTTAAACTTATCTATTTGAGGAATCCCCTTGATTTATGATCCCTTATAATGTCAAAGAGGAAAAAATAGTCACATTTGGACGAGCCTTTATTTTTTCCACTTCCTTCCAATCTTGTGCATTTTCTGTAAAAAAATCTTCCTTCCACTTCTCATGTGCATAAGGCTAGCTAATATATACCTTTTCAACATGCTTAAGAACTAATCATTCAGGATAACGTTTCCTAGAACTTCCAATCATGAACCTATATTCTAATTAGATTTGACCTTCCTGTTTATAATGCTTGGTATCCCTAACAACATAATATCCTATTTGAAAGTTGTAAGGGATAAATATTTCCTTCTTATATTTTATTAATATAGTTTTGAAACCTTGCATGATAGAATGATTAAAATTTTCTCCAACCACAAGTTTGTTAGGTGCATATGAAGGTAGGATGTTTGGTGGGAAGGTGGTTCCATATATTCCTAGGTAAGTGTTCTTTTCCTCGAGATACCAGTTTTCGATATAGTCAAGGACTTTCTTAGCTTGTTTTGATAGCCCAGGGAACTCTTTCCCAAAGATGAGATTGCATAGGAATTCTATAAAGAGATCACATATCTGAGAGTATGATCTTTTATATTTATTTTCCCATAAAATACTGAAACATACATGTACTGGTGGTTCATAGATTTTCCTGTTAAGTGATAATCCTGGGAAATTATTTTTGGCACATAATGCATCAAGCAAGAAAGAAACCATATGACATGAAGAAACATCATCTGGTTCTGGTTTTTTAGCTTGTCTAATTAGATGCTAAGATGTTTTGATATTATATCCCCCCATTTAAACTTCTTCCCCCACATAGCGATAATATAGGCTAGAGGCAACCAAGATTTATAAAATTGTGAACAATCTTTTTCCCCATACAATTTGCATAACAAGATCATCAGGTGTTGATTAAGGTTGGTTGTCATTGATGTCAACCCTTGAAGAAATCCCCGCAGCACAAAGGTTTGGGTAATGGACCCAAGATTGTTTGATGTAAATATGAATCATTATTGTCTTGTCATGGTTGATAATAAGTAAAGATTCATGAACTCCAAAGTGGTCCCCTTATGGTGAAAGCCCTCATGGGAAGACGCTTTGCGGAGTAAGAGAACCCATGATTAATTATGGAATAATGAGATGAAGGACAATGAATTTGTCAGGGAAACTATCCTATATGGATATTTCTTGTCAAGCCATTTTTGGTGGTATGTGGAACGTCACATAACTCCTCACGGTTAGAGAGTTATGACCATGTGAAGTTGGAGAACCCAGGTTTGGGTAATGGACCCAAATTTGTTTGATGGACAACGATATGAGTTTTGATATATTTTTAGGTAATAATATTGTATATGGATATTACATGTCATGCCATTTCTGGTGGTATGTGGAACGTCACATAACTCCTCACGGTTTGAGAGTTATGGCTGTACGAAGTTGGAGGACATTCACATGTCATCTAGAAGCCCCAAAAGGTCAAAGTAGTCAAAGTGGTTTAAGAGATTTTAGAAGGTAAATAATAAAGTGAAGTGATGATTGTACTGTAGTTCAAAGTGAATACAAAATAAATTATTTGAATAATAAATTTAATGGAGAAATTAGAAGTGGGTTAACCCTAAAATTAAAAAAGTGGGCAAAGTGACCTAGAAGATGTTTTTAAGGAAGCTACTTGGAGAGTATAAATAAGAGGCAAGGCTCTCTCATTTAAGACACACTTGAGCATATTGAATACCTATAGGTGTCTGAGGTAACCAAAGGATATCTAAGCTGAATTTATGAGGAAAGTGAAGAAAAGAAGGCAAAAATTCAAGGAAGGATAAATTCTTTTGATGATGCTTTCTAAAGTATGTTTTTTTTCAGGTCATCTCACCATTTTCGCAATAAATTTTTTTCTAGAATGATTCAGACCATGAAATTGCTATTCCATTGAGGAAAAATATCCAAGTATATGTGGTAAAAAATTCATCTTGTGGGTCTTTTTATTTTTGGAGTTACACTCAGTGGAAAATAGGGTTTGTGGCTAGTCCTAAAACTAGTCAAAAATAGGTGTTTCGGGTAAAAACATCATAAATTCTTCATAACATATCCAAATTCAGTAAGACCAAGTGTGTTGGTTAGCGTACAATATTTACTATTTTGCGTAACATTTTTAGATCAATTCAGCAAATATTCCGTGCAGGGAACACTCTACAAGGTCGCTCTCTAGAATAATCCAGAATTAAGCAAGGTGTGCCATTTTTGCTATAAATCCTTTTCTGAGAGGTTCCAAGTAGTGACACCGGGAGGAATTTCATAAAAAAAAATAAAGAACATTGTGTATCAGTTTTATAAATTTTTTCATTACATGGACAAAGTTATGATTATTTCAAGTTAGGGTTGTTGACTAATCCAAAACTAGTCTTGTGAGACTAAAGAAAAGTTTGATGAAAATGCTAGTCTCTTGTTGTTAAAGTTAAGGAATATTTGCAAGTATGTGATCATATACACTAGGTATATTACAGATTTACAAATCATATTTGGATGATGAAATTTATGAGGGATTTTGGTTGAGGTACAAGTTGGGTACATGGTTGAGACAAGTAGTTGATGAGTTGGCACATACATGAGGTGTATAGTTGATGATGTTGGTACATATTGATGAGTCATAGTTGATGAGTACTTNGGTACAAGTTGGTGCATGGTTGATGCACTTGTTTATGGTACAGGTTGATTACAGGTTGAGGTACAGGTTGATGCATGGTTGATGTATGGTTTAGGTTTATTGGTACATGTTTATAGCGATATATCTCACAGTGATAGTGTGAAAATGGTTCCATCATTCTACTTCTACTTTAGGGCAGTTGGACGGGGCAAGGACAAGTGGTTATAGCCACCTTCCCGTTGTAGCCGGAGAACATAGGGGGTTGTAGCCTCCTTCTGGTTTTATCCAAAGATTTGGGGAGTTGGAGCTTCCCTCAGGTTGTAGCCTGAGAAACTAGGGGGATGGAGCCTCCTTCCAGTTGCAACTGGAAAACAAAGGATGTTGGTGCTTCCAATGAATGTAATTCTTCAAGACATACAAGAAAAAGCATTCTGTGGTTTTCTCCCGATTTGGGTTTCCACATAAAACATTGGTGTACTGTGTATGTGTATGATTGTTCATTTATTATTGCTCATTATTGGATAATAATTCTACGTTTATATAACACTTGGATTATTTGGAGAAAAATGA
>JASDQU010949750.1:10817-38861 GCA_032191745.1 Picea mariana | reverse complement strand
TCATCGACTCTAGAATATTGGCATGCAGAAGAAAGCAGGGTTTGAGATTTGAAACTCCAGGAGACCGGATCACGAAGTAACTCACAGTTGTTGATTTAGGGAGGTTAGATTTGATCCGTAGATCATGAAAGAACAAATGTGAATCGTCCATTTAGGAGCACCATCAAGATTGTGATATCGATGGTCCCATCACTTTGCAGGGATTGAAGGCGCGCAAAATTTAAAAAGTTAAGGGCGGGCCGCAATTGGAACCACGGTTTTGGAGAAAGGACACGTGGAGGCTCGAGGTAAATTGTGAGGCGAAAAGTAGTTTGACCTCAAACCACCTTTGGTGGTGCCTGCAATCACATGGTCACATGATATCATCACCCAAGGTCACATCAGCGCAAGATAGGGGAAGGAGCTAGTTTTTCTAAGCTCCACTTCGGAGGTTACGCATTGAAAAGTCAAAAAGCCTCTGCATGTATAATCCAATGGCGTTGATTAAACAGAATGTGATCGAAGGGTTTTTGTTTCACTTCGTGGTTTCTTGATCAGTTATGATTTAGTTACACTAACTAAATAATTGTTCTAGGGTGTTGGAATCATGGCTCTTGAGCATTTTTTATTCTTGACTTGGGTGTTGGAGATTCGAAGTGTAATGGATGATGAGGGCATGAATAAAAGAAAGATGTTGTGACAGAGGAAGGTCGTTGTTTCTCAGTAAAACAAGTTGAACTGTATGTGATCAAGAAGACAGCAGGAACAAAGTGTGAAAGATGCATAGGTGAAGAACATAAGCTGGACAGAGCAGAAATGGTGAAAACAGCAGACTGTACGATAACCTAAGAGCGTGAGAAGAATAGAGTAAGAGCAGATGGAGAGAGATAGAAAATGGAGCCAAGCATGATCAGACAGAAGTAGAGAAGAATTGAAGAACGGAGAAGAAGTGGTAAGAATTGAAATGTCTGTATTGTTGTAAGGTCTTATTCAAGTAAATATTTATATCTCAAGGTGGTAGGGTGGTGCTAGGGAGGATTGTTGTCCTTAGAGTTTCAAGTGGGTGCTTGAACACAGGGAGTTGTAGTTTCCATCTGGTTGCAGCCAGAAAAACCAGGGTGATAGGGTGGTGCAAGGGAGAACCATTGTTCTCTATTATACAGGTTGGTGTCTGTGTGACTGGAAGTTGGTGCTTCCATCTAGTTGGTGTTGGAACACTCAGGGAGTTGGTGCTTCCTTCTAGTGGGTGCTAGAGAAACCAGAGAGTTGGTGCTCTCAACAAGTTGCAGCTTGTTAAAGAAGAGGTTGTGGCCTCATTTTGAGTTGGTGCTCAAATATTGATGATGTACAGAACATAAAAGACTGCATATCATTCTAAGAACAAGAGGTTTTCTCCCTTTATGGGTTTCCTCATGAATATTTGTCTCTGTGTATATCATATGTGTGCTTGATGTTTACTATTTCTGTTGTTCATGACTTGCATAATATTGATGATCACTTGGAGAAAATTAATAATGTTTTAATAGGCATAAAATTGTTTAAGCACAGTAACAATTGATTCACCACCCCCCCGCCCCCCTCCTCTCAGTTGTCTTAGTAATTTCAACATAACATTGTATCCAATAAAGGTACGCTTCTTGGATTTTGCCTCAAGCTTTGTTCTATTTTCTTTATGAATATGGAAAAATGATTCACAACCGAAAGTCTTAATAAAACAATAGTGTTAACGATTAAAATCGCAATGAGTATTTTGCTCACAAATTATTGCTAAAGCCTATTATTTAAACTATGCTAATGATATATAATACTAGTAGGTGGGACCCCCTTTGTAGACTGGAGGATTAGAGATAGTCTTATTACACATTTTATGTTGTTTTTTCGGTGATACTTACAAGGTTCTACATGATTGATGATGAAATATTGGTTTTATTTACGACAAATGGCAGATGGATAATGCACTTTATGTGATGATTTCGTTATTCTAAGCTCTAAATTCTATGTATTAAGTGGTGTATATTTATTGTTGTTACATTTGATAGTGTTTCCATGATTTATTATCTGTTACACCTACACAAAACACATGTTAGTAACAACAAGAAGCAAGAGCAATGGAAAGAGACTTGGAATAAATCCAAGAAAAGGAAACTATGTTATGCTATGTTATACTATGTGCAATTGGAATTTAAAGAAGTTGATGTTAGTCCTAACCAACAATGTTAGTGGCTATACTATTTTATTGAGTTATATGGGGTGCATGTGTTATATGTTATAGTATGTTTTTGGCAATGGTTAATATGGATCGGGTGGTAGAATTGGTAAGCAATGTGTGAAAGTTTCGATACATGGATTAATGGTTGGTTGGTTATCGTGTACTACGTAATTGAATGAGATAAAGGATGGAAGCGACGTGCAATAAATGCACGTCACTCCATACTTCTCCCACTGGGTCATCACCCTAGCATGGTTATTGTTCATTTGGTTTTTGTTGTGATTAAGCTCTGTGAATCAGGTGCGGAAGGAACGGCTCGACCAGCTCACATTTTTAAGGCCATTGGTTATAGGTATGGTTCTTTTCGCCCATCCATGAATCCGCTCTGTAATGAAGTAAACGTTGGCTCAGTAATGTGTTGACTTGTGTCTTCCATGAGATTGGAAACTATGTAAACGTGTGGTGTTTTCATTGGAATGACTGTGTGTTATTCGTTTGCAAATGGAAAAATTGATGGTTGGAGTTATGTTTTCATTGGTTGTTCTTTGTGATGGAAACTGTGATGGCTCTCTGTTGTCCTTATGGGTATTTTGGTTGGAGGGTTTCACTTTGTTTAACCTTGTTTTCTACCTCCTCACAATTGTGGTAACTATATCCGGTTGTATTCGGTGCAATGGGGTTGTCGTGTATATTTCAAACCACCTTCTGGTCATTGTATATATTTTCACCTAGTCGTGGTTTTACTTTTTTGGTATTGACATTAGCACAGTTGGTTATTGTGTGGCCACTACGCCAAGAAGTAATATTTAGGTTTATTGGTAGTACATGGACCTGCATTCCATCAGCATTGTTATAAGTGGTTCGGCTCTATTGAAAAGCGCGAGGGTTATGCCTCTGCATGTTTTTGGTGTTTGTTACTATCCAGTGAGCAATCGTTTCTCCTCTGTATTGTTGCCTACCCTACCTGGTGTTGAACTATCACCCTACTTTACAAAGCTAAGGGTTAAGGTTATGGTTCCGTCGTGCTTGTCTCGAAGGGTTCTCACCTACTGTTGATATGGTCGACTCCAGTCTCCCTATGTTTTGATGATCGAGCGAACCCTTGATTATTTCTTGTGTTCATTGGTACAGAGCCCGACTTTTATAAGCTCAACAGTCAAACTTTATCGGTCATCTTGTTGACTGTCATAAGTTGTTGAGTAGTATTGACAGTGGTTTTTTATTATTGGCTCGTCTACGTTTGATCGGGTGGTTGGAGAATTGTAATTGGAAATGATAATGGTTATACAGTCACTACCTCCTTTTGTTGTGTCAGTTGAATCGATAACTCATAATTGTTATAAATTAATTGATTGGGAGTAAATGGTAATGCACAGTCACAAAGATGTCTCTTTTTGTTATGCATTGGTCTGTATGTTCCTACAACGTGGTCTAAATTGAAATTGGTGGTTGCTGTGTGTTTAATTTGTCTCGATCTGGATCGTTACAAATTGGAAATTTGATGACTAAGACTTGGTTGTTTACTTGTATGGTTATGGAGACATCATGCATCAATTTGTTTTATTGCACTATCATAGATGAACCATGGGGTTTCAATAGTATGGTTTCAATGTAAATTTAATGGTTAATGTTGTCAAAATAATGGAATTGAGCATGTTTAAAAGAGTCTGGGCAACTCAGGAGAGACCTGTGTCTATGTTTGATTTGAGGATTCGGAATTTATGGACAGTGGTTGATATTTCCATATGTTGAATAGAGTTAAAGTAACATGATTGTGTGTCCATTGGAATTTTGTTTTAAATATAAGATGGAAGAAATGAAAGGAAACATAATTATTTTTACAGGATATTTGAAAGGCATATTGATTTTGAGTATGATGACACTATGTTAATAAAAAGTGTTGAAGATTTAAATGTGGGACTGTGAACAAGTTTTAACGCACGGTAATTGTTTAGTTGGTGTTGGATCATTGCATTAAATACAAAACTATCTTATGGATTACTTAATTGATTTTATGAACAGTATTCGCTTTTTTCCCTACCATTATTTCACTTTTAGCACATTAAGGAGAGTGATGTTTGGATGGCATTTTCTTTCCAGGAACCAATGATTGATTTTAGGACCATAATGGATTCAAATTTTCATATGGAATGTTCAGTTGAGATGCAGGGGGAGAAGACTCGTGATTATGAAAATACTTTTCTTGTAAAGAGGGAATGTTAGCTTTTATGGTTACTCTAAAAGTGTTTACGCCATGCTTGAGGGTGCTTCGTGAGATGTGGAATGAATTATTTTTTTATTGTCCTTGGTTGCATCATGATGGACATACACATTGGAGATAAATTACTCATGGATTTCTATACCTTGAATTGATTCTTATGTGGTGTGGTTCCTTAGAAGGTTGGAGACCTATGTAGCTTGATGACATTCTTCATGAGGCACACATATGGAGTTTTGTTGCTTATCTAGGAGGATGACCCATTTGGAGGAGAAAAATTGAGCATCTAGAAGGAAACTATTGAGCCCTAGGAAGCATGGGGACACTTGTTTCCTTAAATGGAGGCTTGTTCTTGAGTTGAGGATGCTTTGGTTGAGGAGTGATCATGTTAGTGTGGTGTATCTAAAGGTGCACTTGGCTAATAAGGGAGCGTTGGACATGTCTTGTGGAGTGCTCACCTTGGCACCCTTGCTTGATGGACGTGCATACTTTGGAGCATGACATGTGTCACTTAGAGTTGGAGTGCTTCATATGTGGAACTATCTAGTGTTCAATTAGGTTGCTTTTTGTGGACATGATCCATATTTTCGGCTTCCCTCACCTTTCATATAATAAAGGGAGGAGAAAGTATTTTTAAATTCATATCATGATCACATACTTGTATTACATATTTGAGACATGGAGCAAACTTGTCCCTTTCATTGTAATTTTCTATCTTTATCTTAAGCACTAGGGTTCTTGAGGTGATTTAAGAAGAATACTAGGTTTAAGTTTTTCCCTAAAAATACAAGGGAAGGTAGGATTTGGGAGAAACCTTAGAGGAGCAAAGGGATGATTTGTTCTTGTATTTCTTATGAGAGAAAAATATAGGGTTTTGTAGAATTTTGAAACTCTAATACTACTTGGATTTCTTGATGTGGAGAAGATAGTGGGAGCCTATCTTGTTTCCTCTTATACACTTGTGTGATGTAAACTATGCAGGTGCCAAAATGGACTTTCTAGTGTGTATACTTACTTGTTGTGGATATTTTGTGGAGCAGCTAATGTTGGTTGGGAGAGACTCCAAGCTAAGAGGAGTGTGTGGCTAGGGTTTTCTATTTAGGGTGGATGCACTAGCTAGGGTTTGGAGAGCATGACTTCTACCATATTGGATGAAGTTATTAGTATGTATTTCTAACTTCATCTTGTATATATATAAAGTGTTCCTTGTTGTCCAAATTTTGTGTACTTGTAGATCTCATTTTCAACTTATGTTCTTATGATGATTGGGTAGTTTCTAGCGTTGGTTATGCATGTTGATTTGACATAACATTATGCAGATTGTTAGGTGGTTTAAAAATCATATGGAAACTAAGGGTGTGAATTTATTGTTTTAATAAATATATTATAATAATCATTTTCATATTTTAATATGCTTGAGAAGTGTGCCCTGAAGGCTATAAATATTGTTCCATTAAAGTACATTTGTCTGGTGTTTATTTTCTTGAGATTTTTAGGATATTTAGACACCTAGGAGTTACTTAAAATTAACGTGATATAATGTGTATTTAGGTCAAAGTGTGTTTCTTTAATGTGCATTTGTCGCTATGTTGTCCAACGTCAACTCATATTCTCCTCAATATTAACAACTATTGATCTGTGGCTTAGCACCTGATTGGTCCATGATCTCTATTTAAATAGCACGGAGGGTCATTAGCTAAATATTAACTGTGAGAAACTATTATGTACATTTTTTTCTTTTCCATTAATATATTTCCTCAATTCATCGCATTGGTTGTGGGCGTGGACTGCTACCCTCTTAGAGTGTTTTAACCACATAAAAACATCGGTGTACTGAACTTTAATTTGGTTGTGTGAGCAATTTGTTAAGGTGTTCATCCTATGTGGAAATACATTTTTTCAAACATTGTATCAGACCCTGTTTAGATACCCACTCATGTTGTTGATCAAGATATTGAACCTATGTCACCACATGCAACAAAGTTTTCTAGGTTCTACTATTTTTGTACATTTATGGGGTGAGTGGATTGTTCCATTGCGTATAGAAAATTGCTTTTAGTTGGAAAAAATTTTTTTATTTCACTTGAAAAGGTTTCCATTTTCCCAATATATGGCCTTTTTTGTCAAATCTAGAGGTATAAATTTTTATTATGCCCTTTTTTCTTATAGAGTTAATTTTTTTGTTTATAGTTCTAATTTGCTATTTCAGTTTTTTTTGTTTATAGTTCTAATTTTCTATTTTACAAGTGTCCATTTACAATAAATACTATCTTAACAATATTCTAACTATGCTCCTAATTTAGAGCCTAAGATACGACACCTTTATAGATTCATATCTTTGATAACAATACTCTATTTCTAAATGTCTCCATTTATTAATTAAATATTCTAGATTATTAATTTAATATCCTAAATCAATAATCATTTTATTCTAACTTTTTAAACTATGATATTTGTATTTTGGATTATCTAACATTCCCCCCTATGATCCAAATATGCATTACAACATATACCAAGTTCATCCCTGAACTTAGTAAATTTTATTCTGCCAAGGGATTTTGTGAAAATGTCAGAGATTTGATCTTCTAAAGGACAATAAATTGGCTTGATGACATCCTTTGACATCAGTGATCTAATGTGATGATACTTGGTGTCCACATGCTTTGTCTTTGAATGAAAAACTGGATTCTTGGCAAGCTTAATGGTTGATTGGTTGTCGATGAATAATGATGTAGCTTATGTTTGAGAAATGCCAAAGTCCTGCAAAACTCTGTGTAACCAAACAATTTCACATGTTGATTCCCATGCTGAGATGTATTCTTCTTTTGTTGTAGAAGTGGCAATTGTAGCTTGTTTCTTACAATTCCAAGATACTGATGTCGAACCCATGTTCATTAAATAACCTAATGTTGATGCTCGATCATCAATACTTTTGGCAAAGTCGACATCGGAAAATCCACCAACTACAAAAATTTTAGTCTTTTTGTAAAGAAGACCAAAGTATTTTGTTCCTTGGATATATCTAAGAACTCGTTTGGATGCATTCCAGTGACTATCCCATGGTTGTTGCATAAAGCGTGAAAGAAAATTGACTGCATAAGATAGATCTGGTCAAGTGTTTTTCAAATAAATCAAGCTGCCAATCAATTGTCTATAAATAGTGTTGTCTACCATTTCCCCCCCTTCAAATTTTGAAAATTTCAAGTGTTGTTCCGTAGGGGTAAGATATGGTTTGCAATCCTGCATTCCAAATCGTTGAAGAATTTATGTTGCATACTTACTCTGAGAAATAAAAATATGATGTGGATGTTGGAATACTTCAATTCCAAGATAGTAGTGAAGCAATCCCAAATATGTCATCTTAAAACCTACATGTAACTCCTTTTTCACCTGTGCAATATGATCATCATTGTTTCCTCTAATGATCAAATCATTTGCATACATAACAAGAATCACCAGTTATGGACCCTGTTGATGGATATACAAAGTATCATCAGATTCACTTCGGTGAAAACCAACTTTCCTAAGGTATTCATCCATTTTGGTATACCAAGCTCAGGGAGCTTGCTTTAACCTATATAACGCCTTAATTAATTTGCAGACTTTATGTTCCTGCCCTGCAATTTCAAAACCTGGTGGTTGTTGCATATATACATCTTCATGTAAGTCTCCTTTGAGAAAATCACTTTTTACATCCATTTCATGAACTTTCCAACCTTTATGAGAAGCCAATGCAAGTGTTAATCGGATGGTATTCCATTTAGTTGTAAGAGCAAAATTTTCTTCATAATCAATGCCTTCCTGCTANCCTTTAGCCACAAGTCGTGCTTTATACTTGTCAATTTCGCCATGTTGGTTGTATTTAATTCTGTAAACCCATTTGCATCTGATGGGTTTAACATCTGTAGGACAATCAACAAGTTCCAAGTGTTGCTATCAATTACTGCTTGATACTCTTCAACCATAGCCTATTGCCATTCTTTATGTTTTACTTCTACTTTGTATGTGGAAGGTTCAGTAAAATCATTTGCTACCAAGGCAAAATTTCCTTGATTGTTGTGTGATCCCCTTATTCTTGTTTTATTCTACTCATCAGGCCTTACATCTTTCAAAAGTTGAACTGCCCATCTTGGTAGTCGATGTTCACTTGTTTGGGGATCTGAATTTCCATTATTGTAAATTGGATTAATGTAAACTGATGTTCGTCGATCAGTTGAAGATTCTGGAGGTGCAGAATCATTGTCAGATGAGCTACTGCTGCTAGGAGATTCTGATGAACTGTTGGAAGCCCTTGATGATGTTGTCAAAGTAAATGGACTGGATGTAGCATCTTCAGATGAAGGAAAATCAAGTTCATACCAATTATGTGAATTTGGTTGAATTTTCACTTTTCACTTTTCCTTTTCTTTGATTGCCTTTAGTTTCTAACTTTTGAAGAAGACTTTCTATTTCTTCAGCATTCTTACTTTATGTTTCATCAAAAATTGCATCCCTGCTTACAATAAATTTTCCATTGGACAAAAGTCGATACCCTTTATTCTCATCAGAATACCCAATCATTGTGCATTTCAAGCTTCTTGAGTCAAGCTTAGTTCATTTTTCTTTCGGAACTAAAGCATAACATACTGATCCAAAAACTCGGAGATGTTTAACTCGAGGTTTGAAACCAAACCATGCTTCATAAAGTGTGATTTCGTCCAAAGAAGCAGTTGGAGATCTGTTCCTTAAGTAAATAGTTGTATGTATTGCTTTTGCTCAATATGTAGAACTTAACTTTTTAAATCTTAACATGGATCTTTCCATTCCTAACAAGGTGTGATTCATTCTTTCTACGACTCCATTTTGCTGAGGAGTGTAGAAATTTGTAAGATGTCTTCTTATCCCATTTTCTGTGCAATAAGTTTTGAATTCATTAGAAGTGAATTCCCCTCCATTATTTTTCCTGAGAGTCCCTATCTTTTCTTTAACTTCGTTTTCAACAAGTTGACAAAAAATCTTAAACTTTTCAAATACTTATGACTTTTGCTTCAAGAAGTATACCCAAGTTATTCTACTGAAATCATCAATAAAGAGTAAAAATATTTGCAACCACCTAAAGAAGTTTATAGTGGTCCACAAACATCACTGTGAACTAGTTGCAACCGCCTATTTTCACGCCATGGACTTGTTGGAAAACTCTCTTGATTTTGTTTTCCATAAATGCAAGCTTCACATTTTGTATTTTCCTTTTTGAAAGTTGAAGTCCCTTAACCATCCCTTGTTTTTTCAATTGAGAGAGACTTTCAAAGTTGAGATGTCCATATCTCACATGCCACAATATTATAGGTGAAATACATGTGCTTACTACTCCGGCAAAGTCTAAATGCCTTGGAATAATTGTCCCTTTCATCCTTAACAGTTTTCCATCTTCATAACCTGTCATCATTGTTTTCAGATTTTGTTTGACTGAATTAATCTTAACTAAGCCATCTTCCATAATCACCTGATGTCCTGCTTGTCGAATCGTGACTAAAGACAACAAATTATTTTTAAAGGTTGGTACATACCATACATTTGAAATCATTCTTTCTCCAATATCAGGTAAATAAACTTTAACTACACCTTTTTCATAAGGAGTATGTTTGGTATTATCTGCAAGAAAGACAGAATTAAGATGGGATTCTTGAAAATTTCAAAAGAAGTCACATTTGAAAGTCATGTGTTGAGATGCTCCTGAATCTAGAATCCAAGAATCTTCATAATCACTTTGAAAATCAGTGGAAATCTGTAGCGTTGAAGATGAGATAAAGACATATTATGAACCATCATCATCACGATCATTTGCAAATTGTGTTGTGTTTTGATGAAACTTGGAAATTTTATCAATGGAAGTTTGACAATCTTCTGCATAATGACCAATTTTATTACATCTTTTACCAACAATTTGACTAAAATCTTTTCCTCTGCCTGAATCATGTCCTCTGCCTCTGGTTGGACCTCTGGTTGGAGCTTGTACTCTGCCTTGACTGTTGCCTTGAAAATAGCCTATGCCTTGACTATTTCCTCTTCCTTGAAAATACCCTCTGCCTTGACTGTTTCCTCTGCCTTGAAAATACCCTCTGCCTTGACTGTTTCCTCTGCCTTGAAAATTTCTCCTATCTGGAAAAAAAAATTCTCTACTTTGGCTTCAACCATGACCTTGTACAAAATGTCCTCTTCCTCTTCTTCTAGAACTGTCAGTTGAAGATTTACTTGTGTTGGCCTCTATGAAAAAAACATCTTCCCCAACTTGTTTTTTCTTTCCAAAAGTTTTGTTGTGTTGAGATAACATTTCACTTAACTCATCAAACGTAAGCTTGTCTAACTTTCCAGTTACTTGTAAAGTTTCCAAAAAATGTGTATAGGAAGAAGGCAATCCAACAATTAAAATTGTGGTCATGAAACTATCATCTACCGCTTGAAAACTAGCATTTAGTATTTCTTGCTTAATATTCTTAAGTCTGGAAATATATTCATGTACATCACCTCCTTCAGTCAATTTTTGTTGCAGAAACTTTAATTGAAGATCAACTTCCTTTGATTCAGGTTGAGTATTAAATAAATCCTTAAAAATTTTCAAAGCAGACAATGCATCAGTAGTATTTTCAATGTGAACATACATCTCATCATTAACTGAAGATTTAATGAGTGCTAATGCTTTGGCATTTTTAACTTCCCATTTTGCTAATGTAGCTCCATTTGTAGGCTTATTTGGCTTAGTATCTTCATTACATATATCACGCCAAATTTCATTGTAAATGAGAGTAATTTCAATGAGACGTTTCCATGTCTTGTATGATTTTGTGCCTTCAAGTTTATCGGACTCAGAGAACAAATTAATTAACTTTGACATTGTAGTGTTGAATCTTTGCACCAAAAGAAGAATCAAGCAAAATATATCAAGATGAGAAACACACCAGACGCATCACACGAAAAATGATCTATCGGGGCTTGGCCTTAACCCTCGTATAGTCGTTGAAACAGGAGAAAAATGGCTGAGCTTTGTACTTGGCTCTAGTCAAATTCTAGGTAACTTTCAAAATTTTACTCTTTACAATGCTCTTGCAAAAAATTCAAAAAATTCACCCCCCCTCAAAGTAAAAATACTTTGAGTTACAAAAAAAACAATTTACCCAAAAGAAAAAAAAACTGCATAAAGATCAAACGTGCAATCTCCTCTCTGCTTGGAATATCTCGCCAGGGGATATCGTCTCTGTGATGGCTCCAAATATCAATAATGTATCACAGCTAATATTGGTAAGATTTCCTTGTAGTCTGTACAAAATTTTGTTCCTATCTTTTCATTCACACGACAATCATCTAAAACAAATTGATCTAAGTAAATACTTTTAGAATTTCACTATTACAGACTCCTCAATAAAATCCATATGAAATCCAATCATATGAATTAGAAAAAAAATCTAAGCGGCACTTGCTTCATTAAACTTGTGAATTTATAGACCACATTGAAAATGACTGATTATTGGTTGATCTCATTGGAAAAAAACTATGCTGACGAAATTGAAACGAAAAAGAAAACCTCTTCAATTATCTTAACAGCGGCTGAGCTCCATATTTGTTGGCATGCAACAATTCGATCATGAGGCTTAATTAACCCTGTTGTTTTACCACAATTCGAGTTGCTTAACATATTTCATTGTCTCTGTATTCTCTCTCATTTAATGGAAGAATGAGACGTCATCACCTCGCATGTAATTGAATTGTAATTCACCCACGCACTTTAATCCAAAGCAATTCTTCAATACAGACTCATTCGTTGCATTAATTCAGATGTTGAGAATCTGCTAGAAGATGAAGAGTGGAGAGCCAATGAGTGAAGAGCAATTGATTGTGAACAAGAGTGGCAGCATTGACTGCGAACAAGAGCGGCAACATTGACTGCGAAATTGTAGGCTATGTGGAAATTCTGCTGCTGAACATTTCAAGTTATTGATTGCAAACAAGAGTGGCAGCGTGTGCACATGTATGTGATCCATAGGATCTTTTAATGACTATGGTTGAGTTTTAATTTTGCATGTGTTAATTATCCAATTGAGAAGCTTAATGAAAGAATGAGGAAAACAGAGGAATTATGACAGCCATGTACACATATGAAGATCTGAAATGAAGTAATAAATAGCAAACCATAACACGAGAATTGATAACGAAGTTCGTCACAATGTTGCCTACGTCTCCGGGCCTTTGTCTCTATGGGGGAGGCTTCTTTATTTCTGTTCAAAAGCTCAAAAGTACATCGTAGCAGTGTCAATTGGCTACAAGACTGATCTGGTCATATTCTTCCAGATCTCTACAACCCTGCAAAGAAAATGGCACGCAAAACAGACATCCAGAGCTCCCAGAAATGGCCCGCAAGCGTCTGCTCCTCAATAGCTTCCCTGCATAAAAATGGCTTTGGCTTGGCTTCCCTTCAGCATAACTATGCTCCGACTATCCTCCATGGCCTCAAACAGGCCTGGTTTATATAGATCTGAATTTGGTTATCCATCTCCAACTTCCTCCCAAAATTTGGGCTCCAAAAATGTCCAATATCTCCCAAAAATGGAGAAAACCCATTAATAATAGGCTTAATATCAAATAAAATCCCAAACTATATAATAAAAACCCATTTGGTATAAAAATATGGGCGCAGCCACCAAAATGCACGCCCCTGGTCACTTGGGCACCTCCATGTGGCCAGGCGTTGTCCTCCTGGCGCGCTAGCACAATGGTCCGGGCTGGCTCTTGGTTTTCGGGCACATGCACAGGATCGTGGCTAACAGTCATAACCCCTACGCCCAAAATGGTCGATGGCCCCTGGTCCTATGGGATCTACCTGAGATCCGAGGGCTGGTCCCTATCGCCAACTCCCACGTATATGGTTTAACCCCGCGCTCTCGGTTATATGGGCGGTCACATATCATACAACATACCGTGGGCTGGGGCTAAGCCCCAGCCCTTTCCGCCTCCGTTTAATCCTTTTAATAAACTTAAATAAATTCTTTGTCGCATACATAATAAGAAACACTAGTGGCCTGAGTGGTTAGCCCGGTCCTACCAGTCCATTGCGCGGAGGAGAGGTCAGGGGTTCGACCCCGGTGGAGACCATAAACTTTTACATAAACCATGAGCCAACCATAGGGTGCCACGTGGCAGCCCATGACTGGGCCACGTGTCACATCAACAACCAAACAAAAACTGCCAAGTGTCGAATGTTGACTCGTCCACGTGCCTACCACCTATCACCGTACCTACCCAGTCACTGCCCTATCAGCCATGCCACATGTATGCCACGTCAGCATGTGCCACGTGTCACCCTTACAGTGGTGACACATGTCACCTTCTGACTGGTCCAACTGTACCGGTTGTATGCCACATCACCTGCCACATGTCATCACCAGAATATGCCATGTCATCTGTACGGCCTGTACAGTCAGCCTACCACGTGGCATTGTACGGACTGTACAGTCATCCCCCTTTTTTTGCATGTTTGGGTTTTCAGACAGAACGCGATATCTTTCACATACGCAGCCCGTTTGATGAAGTAAATATATGGCCGGAATCAGGAAGATGAGACGAACGTAATGGTGTTGGTTTCGTCGGATTCCGAGCACTTTCATTTTTGAGCCTTTTTGAGCCCTGTCAGGCTTCTGGATCCGATTTTGGATTAGTATGTATGCCTCATACTTCTATTAGATTTTGGATTGGGAGGTTCACTACACTGCAAGAGATCGATGGGACCATTAATATTACTGTTGATCAAGTTCAGAAGCTGAGAGAGATGAAGGCAGAACATAAGTCATTTGTTCGGGAAAATCGAATGTGCTTAGCAAAGTGTTGGGCACTGGTGTGTTCTATCCAATTGCAGGAAGACTCGAAAAAAACACATGGACATAGTTTTTTATGTAGCAGTGGTCTACCTTTCTAGTGTCACCAATTAAACAAAACGATTCTTGTTTTCAATTGATATAAGAATGCAGTACTTTTATTCAACTTTCATTGCCCATTGATCCAACGATTTTAATTTCAGAGAAAAAAAAAATATTTTCCTTTTTTAAAACAAAAAATTAAACTGACTAGTTTATTGACGAGATGTGCCCACATTTTTCTTTGGCTTGTAGAGCTAGAATCTCTTCCTCTGATTAGATAATCTCCTCTTCAGTTCAGCTGCATTACTGGAGCTCCGATACCACAATAATGGCAAAGGTGTCCTCAGACACACTTTTATTAAATAGGAAAATAAATTACATATGAGAATTTGCAAGAGTTTACACCTGAACACCTCAACACTCTTGCAATGAGCTATATATAAGCTAAATGTCCTAACAAAATCTAGTTATGGATCACTTATTAAAAAACAAGTGTCCATTTACAATAAATGCTATCTTAACAATCTTCTAACTATACTCCTAATTTAGAGCCTAAGGTACGACACCTTTCTAGAGTCATATATTTTAAAACAATACTCTATTTCTAAATGTCTCCATTTATTAATTAAATATTCTAGATTAGTAATTTAATATTCTAAATTAATAATCATTTTATTCTAACTTTTTAAACTATGATATTTGTATTTTGGATTATCTAACACACATTTTGTAGAAATTTGAATCCTTTTTCTCTCAATTAAGAGCTCAACATGTCACTTGCGCGAATTGAACCTAGTGGGGGGGATAACACCCTGCATCACAAACCACTCGGATTAGACCCAATTGACGCATTTCACTTAAATTATAAAAGTGAATTAAGAAAAAGTAATTTATTTGTAAAAGGGAGCTTATAGGCAAAGTTAGAGAAGGGAAAAAAAATTACTTTGTAACCTAATTGTGCATCCATCACCAAATGGGCCAACTTTTACCTGCCACGTGACACTTTGGTTACTTTCTATATATTTTTTAAAAAGGGCATAATTTTCACATCTGAAGCCCATTTTCAGTGCCCATTTTTTAAATTGTCTATTTTTTTTAGAGCTTTCCATCCAAACAATCAATTTAATTTTTTTGACTACTCCAAGTAATTTTTTCTTACCACTACCAACTACTTCTCATGGAAGTCACATATGGAGGATGTACTATGAAGTAAAGCATTGTACCAGATTACCTTGGGAAAAGAAAAATATCCCATTGTTTTTCAAAAGAAATCCAAATGGGATAGTAAAAATGACAAAGCACGTGGATTAATCAGAATGTTCGTCTGTCCCGATTTACTATTTCACCTTCAAGGAATTGATGACCCGGATGAATATTGGGATAAGTTGGAAAAGTTATTTGATAAAAATAATGTGATTCAAGCCTACCAACTTGAAAATTAGTTGATCTCTTTAAATCCCAATGAGTTCCCTTGCGTTGAATATTATTTATCTAAGTTCAAAACACTTAGACTTTTACTTCAAGACTGTAATATAGATAGGAAGGATGACCAATGTATATATGTTATTCTTGCTAGGCTTGGCTCTACCTTTTACTCCATTGAAGAAGCTCCAGGGGATTCATACATAGAACCCTCTCTTGAGTCTTTTTGTGATTCTCTAATTAGAGAGCAAGATAAGCTCTTGCATCTAAGAGTGATCATCACTACATATACATCTAACAAAGCCTTAGTGGCCTAAAAAAAACATAAATTCAAGCATCCAAAGAAGCAACATCCTCGCAACAACAAGAAAAACAAGGGTCTTGAACCCTCTCAACCAACTTCCACTCCCAATGGTGAAAAGGGACCAAAATCAAAAAGTAAGAAGACTTATGAGTATGGAAATTTTTGTGGATGAGTTGGTCATCTAGAGTCTAAATGTTTTAAAAGGATGGAGGCCTTAGAAGCAGTAATGAATAACCACAACTTCAATATTGATTCTTCTTCTTGTAACTTGTATTCTCATGGACATTCACTTTCTACTTCTGGTTTCTCCTTCAATGCAACTTCTACTTCTTCTTTTGGTGAGTGGCTTATTGATTTTCGAGCATATTATCATATGGCTAAGGATAAAGCCATTTTTTATGCTTTTAATGAATGTAACACCAAGCAAATATTTGTTGATGATGATAGATCTCTTAGTGTTGAAGGGTCTAGAATATTTCAGATAGATGATGGTCATTTTAATGATGCATTATGTGTTCCAAGTCTCTCATGCAACATTCTATTAGCATATCAAATCACTCATTGAAGTGAAGGTAAAACAATAGAGTTTTCACCTCACCAAGTTGTAATCAAGGATCTAAAATATCATGTGCATGTCCTACAAACTAGAATTGTTGATGATATTAATAGGTTGTACAAATTTGACAACTTCGGTTCATCATCTTTTCCATCAGTTTTTATTTTTCATAGTGATGACTTAAGACAACTTTGGCATGAGTGGTTTGGACATCTAAACTATCACTCATTGCAACAACTGTGTAATCAAAACATGGTGATTGGTCTTCCTCTTGTTTCTTTCAAAGATAGTGTTTGTGTCGGTTACGTTCTCAACAAACATCATCAAGATAGTTTTGACAAACATACCTCTTGGCACACCTCATCCCCCTTGCAAGTTATGCATAGTGATTGGAGTGGTATGTTATCTTCTCCTTCTTTCTTTGGGTGGAAGTACTTATTAACTTTCATTCATGAGTTCTCCAAATGCACTTGGGTTTATTTCTTAAAACTTAAGAGTGAAGTTTTTGACATTTTTTTGGCCTACAAGGCTTTTGTAGAAAAACAATATGAACATTAACTTCAGAGGTTAAGAACAACAAATATGTGAAAAAATAATGGAGGTGAATACATGAACAACAAATTTACAACTTATTGTGCTACATAGGGAATTCAAATGCAACATATTGTTCCATATACACCATAGAAAAATGGTTTTGTTGAGAGAAAGAATTGAACCTTAAAGGAAATGGAAAATTGCATGATCCAATCTAAGAGATCAAGTCTTCATTATTGGGTAGAAGCCATCAAATGTACCAATTACATACTAACTTGCACTCCCACAAATGCTTTAAAAAAGATAACATCGGAAGAAGCATGGACTAAAATTATAACCAGATGTAAGCCACTTCCATGTGTTTCGTAGTGAATCCTAGGCTCACATTATTGATGAAAAAAGGAAAGCATTACAGCCTAAAAGTGAGAAGTTCATTTTTTTTTATATTATGAAGATGTAAAAGGTTATAGAATTTTTCAACCTCATCCCAATGAAATAATTATTAGAAGAGATGTTAAGTTTGATGAAAATATCTTAGGTTACAATCCTAATTAAATGTTTGTGTCATCTTTGGTCTGTGAGCCTAATTTGATGTTTGTGCCATCTTTTGCCTAAAAGCCATTTTTGGAATCTATGTTGTTTTTTATTCCAAACTTTTTTTATTCTATTATGGTTTTTTCTTTTGATGATGACAGTGAGGATAAAAATCCACCTACACCTACTCAGCTTCCTCTAGTTGAGTACATTGAACATGAATCTACACCAACACCATAGTTTCCTAAATGGGTATGTTCAACACAAGAAGCAATTGGTGATCTTGTCAATGTTCCTACATATCAATGTTGTACACATTCACAGTTCTAGTGAGTCTCCTTTCTTTTGGCTCAAGTTTCAAATACTTGTGATCTAAAAACATTTACAAAATAATCTGGCCATCCAAAATGGGAGACGATAATGAATAAAAAATATTATTCCTTAATGGTGAACGATACTTGGGATCTTATACCTATATTTGAAAGGAAGAAAACTTGTCATGTGTAAATGGGTGTATGGAACTAAGTATGCATTAGATGGAAGTGTTGAAACACTTAAGGCCTGGTTAGTTTTCAAAGGATTGTTTCAAGTTGAAGGAATTGACTACAATGAAACCTTTGCATCTGTAGCCAAAATGAATTCCATCTACCTTGTTCTAACCTTTGTTACCTCACATAGATGGGAGGTCCATAAAATGTATGTTAAATCCACCTTCTTGCATGGAGATTTTCAAGAATAAATTAACATGTAACAATCTCTTGACTATGTTGTGCATGTCACCTTCAAAAATCTCTCTATGGTCCTAAGCAAGCTCCTCAAGCTTGGTATGCTAAAATGGATAGATTTCTTCTTGACACTAGATTTTTTATATGTCATGCTAACCCTAATGTCTATACCAAGAAAGTAGGATTCCATATCATAATACTTTTTATTTATGTTCATGACCTTATCCTCACTGGTAGTGACCCTAAACATTTAAACCATGTGAAATCCAGCCTTAAGAAGCAATTTGAAATGACATATTTACGTCATTTTCATTATTTCCTTGGCCTCCGAGTATTGCAAACCAAGGAGGGAACTTTCATTTCCCAATATAATTATGCATGTGACCTTAGTCACCACTTTAACATGGAAGATTGTAAACCAACCCCATCTCCCTTCCAGTCTAGAGACAAACTTGCTACCACCTACGCTACACCCAAAACAGATGCCACTTTGTATTGTCAGTTGATTAGTATCCTCTTGTATTTGATTCATAGAAATCTTGATATTTCCTTTGCTATTGGTCTTGTTTCCCGGTATATGAAAACACCCCGTGAAAGTCATTGGAAAGCAACAAAAGGGATACTTTGGTATATCCAAGTGTTGATGTTTAGATCTGTTAAGGTCCAAACAGCAACCTCACGATGACAAAATATCCTCCTATGTTTGTATAGAGGTGGTACTCCTATATATTTTCTTAAAGATAAGTCTTGAATATCTTAGGACCAAAGTATCAAAAATGGGAGAATACTAAATAGCAAACTCCAATCTTTATCAGTCAATGAAAATGTAAAATGTTACTGATTGAAAAATAATATACATTCACAAAAGGAATTCCTGAGAAGAGGACCAGGAATCTTCAAAGATTAAAATATAACATATGCAGAAATATTATACAAAAATAAATAACAATTTCAAGAAAAATAATATGATTCTCACGTCCATCACAGTATCATAATTTTGATCACATTTGTGAGGGGGAAAGAGAAAGTTCCACAATTCAAAGAACTTTAAAAGAGTTTTTCATTCAAAATAAAAGAGAATAGATAGGAAAACTTTAAATATCTTATGCTCAAAGCTCAGAGTTCAAGATATCATTAAAGTTTAACCCCGAAATAGTTCTCTGGGATTTTCAAAAAAAACACAATAGTCTTTAATAGTCTAAAAATAAAATGCATTCGTCCAAATGAACTGGGATTGAGCTCTCATGGCCCATAAAATTAAAGTGGAACAGGGTTGAACTTGAAAAGAAGACAGAGAGAAGCGATCAGAAATCGGTTATATTTTCTCAGGAACGAAAAGACACAACTAGATGATTCATGAATGAGAAGAGAAAAGAATAGGGAAGGAAGTGATCAATTTACTCACTGTGATGGATTTCTCTCGCCTCTATCTAGTGCCCGATGTTCCTTTTGTATTCTCTTTTCTGCAGTTACATGATCGGTACCAACTGCCTCTGTATGATCTTCAATTATTTTGATTAAAGTTTGCTTTTACCAATTTTCGATGTAATCCCTCATATGCGTGATGATATCTTGTGTCTAACTTTAATTTCGAATTGTGTGCTTCCAAGATCTCTAAATTCAATTGAAAGTTGGTGTAATGTGTCTTCAATATCTTCATTTTTAATCATATAGCTAACTAGCGAGCTTTTGACTTCTTGCTTTGTGTACTCAGTCAATCTATTAAATTTCTCTGTTGATATAGCCTTCAATATCTCCAGATGTTCTTCAAATTGTTCTCTTGTCATTAGCATAGAATTTAAAATTAATTTCAGGTCTTGAAATTCTCCTGTGGTTCCTACCAATTCTAACTCAATCAATGTCAAATATAAATCCTCTTTTTTGACAATTAAAGTGTCACAATCAACTAATATTTTCTTTAAAATCTTAATTCTCTTTATCCAACATGCTTTTATTTGTTTAATACGAGTAGGAGACGGTAAATCTTCTTCCTTTATTTTTAATTCACTCATGCCTAAAACATTTAAAACAAATGTAATAATAACATCCTTATAAAGCCCTCATCATTCTCAAGATCGGCTTGGAGGTATTGTCTTAGATTGGTAATTTTGGACCCCAAATAAACAAAACTATTCGCAAACTCCCATGCTTCAAGAATGACAGACATATATATTTTAATATTCTCCCCAATATACCTTATGATTGCAGCCAGTAGGCTTGATGTTCCTCTTAACCTTGAATTGGATTTTGGTGTTCCATCGAGGCTCTTCTAGGGCTGCATGGTATTGATTGGGCTGGAGAATATGGGTGGTGGCATCAAGGCATTCTCCAATTCTTTAATTCTTTCTTTTAAATTGGTGTTTTCATTCTCCATCTCATCAACTGACATTTTAAGAGCTTCCCTTGTAACTTCATGGATACATGCAATTCTAGAAGGTGGCACCTCGTTGAGATCTAACTCTGAGTTAGATTATCCTTGGACCTTTTTATTTTTTGAATGAATTCTTTCAAAGATTAATTTCTTGGTACTTCTATCAAACAGAGCATTATGTACAGTCAAATATTCTTCTTCAAATAAGATTGGTTCCTATGTTACCAATTCAACTGCAACCTCCCATCTTTCTTGAAGTCTTTGCTCTTCATCAGGAAATTCTATATCTTCAATATTGGCATACAAATCCATGTCTTCAAGAACAAGTTCATATTTAAGTGCGACCTCTTCTACCCCTTGTTGATTGGTTTGCCTTGTTCTTCTACATTTTACAGGAATTTTATGAGGTCATTCCAAGTTTTTAGATTTCTATGGTGAGGGTTTTCAAAGAGATATTTTGGATTGTCCATAGTTAGAGCCATTGTAATCGACATTTCAAATTCCGAACTAGATTCATCATCATAACCAATCGTCAAATATAGGAGCTGCAAATATTCATAATATATACATAATGCAGGACATATTGGAACCAACCTAACCAAGGTTGGTTCCAATATGTCTTACATTGTGTATATATTAGGAAGATTTGCAGCTCCTATATTTGACGATTGGTCCTGATGATGAGTCCAGTTCGGGATTTGAAACATCGGTTACAATGGCTCTAACTGTGGAAAATATGGAAGATCTCTCTGAAAAAGGTCATATCAAATTTCTCTTAGGAGGGTTTTGATCTCCTCCATCATCAGAATCATTGACTAAAGACTTATTTTTTTCTTGTGTTGTTGTTTGAGAATTTCGTTTTTGTGGGCCACTTCTCTGAGATACATTAGGAGAAAAAGTACTCCTTTCATTAACAACTCTTCCCATATGTCTATTTTGGTATGTAATGTTGATGACAGTATCGATGTCCTCTAGTACCTTTTCAACAAATATTGCTTGAGGATCTTGGTTGTCACCTTCCTCCTCTCCAAATAAAAATGAATTACAAAGTGAAACATTAAAACTGACAAATTTCATATGATTCATAAACAAGTGGTTGTGGTCGAATCCTTTGATTTTGTCTATAAACTTTAAATTATACTAGTCAAAATGCATTGCAATTCATCAATATTTGAAATACTTCTCAACAGAATTTCCCCAATTCTCCAAGGTAAAGGAATGAATTGTTTCTTTCTTTTTTCATGAAAGAAGTGAAGCCAAGATCTATATTGTCTGGAAACCTCCACAACAAACATCTTGTCAGATACATAATACAAGAGATACAAGGGTTTTGCTCGAGAACAGTCAGCTCTGATAACACTATAATGTTCCATGGCTTCAATACTTCCCTTTTTGTCCAGGAAAGTCACTACTTCTAAAGATAGTCTCAATATTTTCGGCCCACAAGCTTCCTCTCTTATACAACAACAAGAGGTATTCTTGCAGGCTGTCTGGAAACAAGTTTTTGACATTCTGGACAACATGGTCATTTAAATATTTTGTTGATATATTTTTCAGAAAATTGCTTGGGAACACATATTTTATTCACCAATGCAATGATTGACCAAAGACTCGATCTTAGTACTACCAATTGATTAAGTTTTCAATTAGATTTTTATAACTAATGTTTGTTGGTGGATTGATATCATCAAAAGATGGATGGGATTGAAGTCTTATGGTTTTGTTTGTTTAATTTGTTTGACTTTGATTTCAGGAACAAGACATTGTGTCTAGAGATCCAAATCTCACAACAATCATGACACTAAAGTTATCTAGCAAAAGGAATTTTGAGGAAAAGCGCATACTGCTCATATCTCAGGAAGAAGGTTGTGAAGAACATGTCTAATACAAAGTGGACATGTTCTTCTTTGTCCCACTTTATTCTCCACGAATAAAATTTAGTGGATGTTCATCTATTTGTTGAATGTATGTCGAGTTATGGCTTTAAGTAAAATATTATAGCCCCAACAACTAAAATTTACTGGATGTTTTATTTGTCGACTAGAGGCGTAGTTATGGCCTAAGTAAGTAAAATTATAGCCGCACGTATATAAGCATGATTTCATTTTGTTTTGGACTCTATTGGTTAATACAAATGAAGGGGAGGGTGCCTTTCAAATAAATGCTTACCTATCTTGCTTGTGAGGTGCAGAAATATATATTATTTTGAAAGTGATAATGAAAGTTGCATTTCCTTGTTTAAAAATCATGTTTGTATTTCAAAAGTTAACACAGTTTTTAATTGTCACATGACACGGAAGAAAATTTTATTGCATCAAGAGTAGCGAGGTGCTTTATAGTACAGTATAGGGGAGACATTGTCACATAATGTTACATGAAAATAACAAAAATAAATAAATAACTACATACATTCATATATAACAATATTTAGAAAATTAATACATTGTAAATCCTTCTTAAACCTAGATCTATCAAGTACTCAGAGGGATCAAATTTCTTGAGGTGTAATTTTTTTTTATCATTTAATATGAAGGAACTAATACATGACCTAGGATTAAATGATTAAAAAAAATTATTCCTTAAGAAATTGTATCCCTCTCGATGCTTAATAAATATGGATTTAGAATGGTTTACACTGATATTTAAAATATGTTTACATGCTAAATCATAACTTTTAATTGTCACACGATAAGGGAGAAAGTCCATGAAAAAAAATGAATACTTTAAATAAAATCGCATGAAAAAAAATTATATCTTAAATATCTTAATTTGCCAAATCACAATGACCAAACCATTATTAAAGGATCAGGGTAAATATGAAAAGGAATGATTAAGAATTCAAACATTTCATGGTTGAAAGTGATGAATTTATGTATGCTATATATTTTCACTATATGATATATTAAGATAAGGATTCAATTGTTAAGAATGTGTTTTTTTTTTCTTCTTTAAAACTACAAGTTTAAATAAAAAAGAGATAGGGTATGTATAGTTTTATAAATCAAGGAGTCAAATGGCTCTATAGAGGGGGTTCCTTGTCTCATAAACAAGGAGATATTGTACATTGATTTGATGTCTAACTCTATGACTTTAAATAATAATAATATATTAGGGACGATAGGTGCAGGGGGGATTATTTATAAGCCTAGAGGTCAAATAGTCGCCAATTATGCCTGGGGTCTTGGATCAGTAACCAAAAAAGAAGTGAATGTTTATGCTCTCTATGTTGGCATCAACCTATCCTTCTCCAATCAAATAAAAAACCTCATTATTTGCGGAGATTCTATGCTAGTTATAAGAGAAATTGTCCATAGGAATATTGCAAGGGGAAATATATTCAAAGGCATTATGTCTCGAGCCTTAGACATTCTAAAAAACGTTGACAAAACAACTCTCTATCATATCAAACAAGAACTTAATATGGAGGCAGATAAAATGGCAAAGGTTGGATCTAGATTAAACGAGGGTTGTATGTTAATTAGGGGTGAATCAAGGTTTCATCACCTCCCTTAATTACTAAAATGATTTCTATTAAAGGCAAGGACAAATGGAGGTGCATCAAGGTCAAATTGATGCCCACACACTCCATGTCAAGTTATTTCATTCATTTCACGTGCACATGTGAAATTGGGTTTTTAAGGAAGACAACTATGGGAAGGTCTTTTGTTATAGTCCACAAAGCTCGATCACTTGACCAAGGAATTCGTCCAGCCGTCGTCGAAGACTCTCTCAATCAACTGGTGTATCCCTTTGGTATTCGCCGCCTAGTTACAAGCCTTGGTCCCTTCGTGAGATTTTTAATTTCATTCTCCCCGTTTTGAGTGTCTATTCCTATGAAGTTGGATGCATGTAATATCCCCAACTAGGCTAGGATATTAAAAACTTTAATGCAGATATGATGCTCCTTCTTATCATTTTTATACATATACTAAACATTCATTATATTAAAAGCATTCGGTCAAACATATCATCGAAAAACTAGATACACAATGAATAGAAAAGAACCATGGAATATTTTGTTATGAATAAGATCTAAATACAATGATCCAAAGGTTGATATGGCAGCTGCAATACATCAATGGAAAACACACGATACAAGCCAAAAACCTGGAATCATGTCATGGCATCCTCAATATATGAGATCAAACCCTCCACGTGTCACAAACTCTCCAAGCATATAACTACAACCCAAAACTAAAAACAAACCCCCAAGATGAAGCTCCAATGAAGATCCAGGGTGGATCCTCCTCCTTGTCTAGCTAGGGTGGATATTGCACCACCAAAACTAAATTGTAATGGAAGGGTTTTTCCACAACCCTAACGAAAACCCTGGCTCCAAGAGCACTCCAAAGAGATAAATCCAAAACATGATCCAAAGTGAAGTGCTATCGCTCCTTTTATTCTTCTTCTAAGCCTTCTAGAACTTTCCCCTTTTTGACTAAATCAAATATCACCTTGATTCCCCTTTTACTTTCACTTTAGAATTAAAAGTCACTTTAATAATGTTTAATTAACTTATTAATATAAAGTTATTGTATTTCCTTAATGTCACTTTAAAAACATGACATCTCCTAACTAAGTGACATTAAACAACCCCTTTTGAATCCCTTTTTCTTTACTGACAAGCCACATAAGTCATTTCCACTGCAGAACAAGGGAACCCAAAAATGGGGACATGAAAAATCCTCCCTTACCAAAGATTGCTTGTCCTCAAGCAATGTTATCACACCTATAGAAACTAAACTAAATTGAAACTAATGATGATCCCCAGGTCCTAAACCAATATGAAAGATGCGGAGCACCTATCGCCCACAATATTGTCTTGCAATGTGATAACACTAGGGGCCTCTTGAAAGTAAAAGTTGGTTCTCCCATCTGTACCAACTACCAAACTGTCAACCCATAAAATCCCAAGGTCCTATGCCATCACCAGAAAAGACCCATCACAATGATGTTATGCCACTCTGATCATAAATATCTAATCCTCTTGCCTAGACTGCACCCTCCACTCCTGCATCCATAAGATGTAATGCCTCAAAGAATCATCCCATTTATTGACAATCATGTCATGCCAATGTATCTCAGTAAATTCAACCAAACAAACTCTAAAATCAGACATCCTGGAGAAGTCTATGTGGTCACAAACTGATAGGGCATCAATGAAACCTAACCTTCAGGTATAAAAAAGGAAATCCCTAATACTCTAGCATCCCCAACCTACTACAATTATCCAAACATCGTCCAGGAAATCTCTCAACACATCGTTCGCAAATTCCCTCCATGTGAATCTTTCTCGGATCAACCTATAAGTGGTAAAGTCACCAGGGTCCCAAAATAATTTGTATGATGTGAAGCACCCTCTACTCATAGCCATGATCTGTCAAGTGCCATCATAAGAATCCAGCTAATTGCCTCTGATAAGTTAGGAAATCATAAGTTGCACAAACTCGATCAACTCCTCAAAATGCCACTCCTCCAAGAAACCAATCCTAAGCATCCCCAAAGTAAATCTCGGGAGGCGAAAACTGGCCATCTCATCTACATCAGCTACTGAGCTATCAAATACTGCAGTCCCAGGGTCCCAAGTGAATCTCCATGAGGAACCATCATTCTCAGATTGCGTTCTCCTCTCCTGGATCCCCAAGCTGACATCCCCAAAAGGACTGAACTCACTATCCTGGATTATGTCTCACCCAGGCATCTTAGTGAATTCAAGGTCTTCCAAACCATGGTTAGACTCGATCCTGGGTATCGTAATGAAAAATCTATCTCGCCATATAAAATAAATCTCAACAACTCCTCTCATAATATCCCCACAATAACACAGACCAATCACTAACACAATCTTATCGATCATCCTCATCATCTAAAGCAGTCTATCACTCTCATGAATGTTAGGATCCCACCACCATACTGAAATCCCATCACTCCCAATGCTTGTTGAAATATCTGTGAACTGATCCAGCATAGTATGGATCTCCTCTCGTGCACTCTGTTATTGATCATATGGTTCAAATCAAAGACCACTAGCATGGCCACAATGCCACCTATCTCATCCAACTAACTCAGGTGAGACTCCCATGTCCTAATGTATATAATGAAGGAATCAAATGAAAACAATAAATGCCTCTACCAATGTCTGCAAGATTGGACAGTGACTAGTGCTTTGGTCAACCCCAAGGGTATGACCAAGAGATCATCATGAAGTCTAGAAGCAAATATGTGAGTATCATGCTTGTTATCCATCATATGGTAGTATCCCAGATGAAGATCGATCATCGAGGGATATGTTTCTCCCTGAGGCTCACCCATCTACTCATTGATCCTAGGTAACCTCAACTCAAAGGTATGCATGAGGACTCTGTCGGGAGGTCTCCATGGCGAAAACACTTAACAAATTCACTGTACACTACCATGTGCCAATGAATATCCCTGCATACTGGTGCCTATCACTGATTCATCCTGTGCCATCATGTACCCTATAGGAAATATTGTATCCATCACTCCACTGATGTTGCATGAACCTATATCTCAGAGCATGCCCATGTATGTCATGTACTTTCCCACCCAATCTGCAAGAAGTGTGCTCCACTA
Source organism: Picea mariana (assembly GCA_032191745.1). Lineage (NCBI taxonomy): Eukaryota > Viridiplantae > Streptophyta > Pinopsida > Pinales > Pinaceae > Picea > Picea mariana. The sequence continues at coordinate 11,531 of JASDQU010949750.1, read as the reverse complement.
TCTCCTCCATAGCTAAATCTTGAGCCTTTATTGGGCTCTCCAGTAGGGGTGACTTATGATCCTCACAATGCAAAACAGTCACATGATCAAATCCATCTGCATCAAACCTCTCCTCAAGCCCCTGTAACTCCGAACGCTCACCGTGCAGAATCATCACAAGTGGCTCCTCCCTTGAATCATGAGTGCCACTGGCACCCTCATGTGTCATGGTTTTCCAAGTTGATGGAGTCTTTGTTACTGTCAATGAAGAGTGTGCCAAAATCATCTGGTGACAAAGCTCCTCAACATCCCTTTCCTTGTTTTCAACGAACTTAAGAACAAGGTCCTTATCCATGAACAACTACAAGTGATTGGATTTCATCCGCTCTAGTGCTTCTTTGATGATGCAAAATTGGGTACTAGTAACTGTTACACATTATTTTCATCGTCCCTATGACCATTAATGATGTAAACCTATATGTTGCCTTCAGAGGGGTCAATGGCCCACGTTCCTAAAGAAGGAAGGGAGAAGAACTTTTCCTGAGAAAAGAAGTTGCATTTTCCTTTGTAAAAACCCTATAAAAAAGGAAGTTTGCAGGATGCATTATATCTAGGGTGCGAGAATGCCTGATTCTCGCAGGCTGCATCATAGCTAGGTCGTGAGGAGTTCATAGTCTGCTCTATAGGCAGGGTGCGAGAATGCTTACACGTGGGAAAAACGAGTGTTTTCTCGAA